>OX638372.1:58536394-58826394 GCA_951812925.1 Calliopum simillimum
TTTTTGCACTTTACATGTATACGATAGTCACGTTCGTCACCTGGGAAATGCCCATATGTCACCATAGCCGTATTATGTAGTTTTTTCTCTCCTCCTAATTGTCATAATTTTTAAGTTGAAAAATGCATGGAATTTTCAATTCTTGCAAAATATGACTAAACTTCATAAAATTTTTATAATTTTCAAATAGTCAATGGGGGTTATCGTGAATAAATATTCCCGGCGAATTTTCTCAGACTGCCGTGCATTCTCTATTGCATATATTCAAACATACAAATCGGTTCACAATTTTTACAGTGAACACTTTACTTTCGTTTTTAACTCACAGAATGTTGCGTCTGAGAAGCGTACTTTTGGAGGGACCCCAAAAGCGTTGTAGGGATACCTGGATCTTTTTTTATCGATTTTTCGAAGTTTATGAATATCAGTAAGACAATAGAATCTGTAAAGATTAATTTAAAAAAAAAAAAAAAAAATGTACACTTTTGGCCAGCTTTAAGGGAATTTGAACCAGTGTGCGCTGGTTTGAATAAAGTTTGATTTGTGTATGTATGTATGTATTCTCCTTTAACTCCTAGGAGGAGCATAGGGCCAATATGAAATCTCTCCATTTGTCACGATCCCTTGCGATGACTTTGATCTCTTGCCACGATTTTCCCGATTCTTGGATTTCCTTTTGCAACGACCTTTTCCAGTTGGTTTTGGGTCTACCACGACATTTACTGCCTTGTGGATTCCACTCAAGGGCCTGGCGATAAACTTCACTGTGTGGTTTCCGGAGAGTGTGACCAATCCATCCCCATTTGCGCAGCTTGATCTCGTTTGCATTTTTGATGTAGCTCGGCATTTGATATAGTGCGAGGCCACCAAACCTTTAGTATACGCCTTCAGCATTTGTTGACGAATACTTGCAGCTTGTTCGTTAGTTGTTCAGTAACAAGCCATGTTTCGCTCCCATATAACAAAAACGACTTCACATTCGAATCAAAAATGCGTACTCTCGTTTTGGTGGATATAACGGATGAAGACCATATTTTGTTCAGTTGAGCAAACGCGCCTTTTGCTTTTGCTATTCTTGAGTTAATATCCTCTTTTGCTCCATCATCCATGTAGATAATGCTGCCTAAATACGTGAAGCTTTCGACGTTTTCGATGTCATCACTGCCAGCTCTAAATGTGATGTCTTTCCGGTTTGCCTTTAGCTTCATGCTTTTAGTCTTGGATACGTTGATATTCAGGCCGGCCTTTTGTGATTCCAAGACATGGCCTTCAATTTTGCTTTGCATATCTGAGTGTTTGGACTATAAGAGACAAATGTCGTCAGCGTAGTCGAGATCTTCTAGAAGTTCGGTAAAGTTCCATTGGAAGCCCCTGTTGGCCTTATTAAGAGCTCTATCTAGAATACCGTCAAGAACGATAAGGAAGAGAGATGGTGATAGTAAACACCCCTGCCGTACGCCTGAATTAGTGGTGAATGTCGGTGACAACAACCCGTTGTGTAACACACTGCATTTAAAGCCTTCATATTGTGCACGTACTAAGCTTATGGCCTTTGCGGCAATACCTCTTCGTTGCAGTGACGCCCAGATGTTTTCTCGGGAAACACTGTCGAAGGCAGTGCTATAGTCAACGAAGAC
Source organism: Calliopum simillimum (assembly GCA_951812925.1). NCBI lineage: Eukaryota > Metazoa > Arthropoda > Insecta > Diptera > Lauxaniidae > Calliopum > Calliopum simillimum. The sequence goes on from OX638372.1 coordinate 58,538,032, forward strand.
AAGTTGAAGTGCAGCACGCCACTCGCATGATTGTTCGACAATTATTCTGAGCGTGTTGATTTGATCCACGCATGATCTGTTTCGCCGGAGTCCTGCTTGCTGCTTTCGAATGGCCGAATCAAGTTTTTCGCTTACCCTGCTCAGAAGCACTTTCGTCAGTACTTTTGATGGTACTGAGAGCAAGGTGATGCCTCTATAGTTTCGGCACTTGCTTAGGTCACCTTTTTTCGGCAATTTGACTAACATGCCATGTAGCTAATCTTCTGGCAAACGCTCTTCACTCCAGATTTTGGTGAACAGAGGATGGAGAATTTTAGCTGATGTTATGGGGCATGCCTTTAGCAGTTCAGCTGTTATTTGATCTATACCAGCGGCCTTGTTGTTTTTCATGCTTTGGATTGCTTTCACTATTTCGTCAATTGTAGGCGGCGGTGTTTGTATTCGACTACTACTGCGAGTCACTGCGGCAGTTGTAGTTGGTGATTCTGGTTGCAGGGATGTGGTAGACATGGGATTTAGTATATCACAAAAATACTCTTTCCATCTGTTTAGTTGGTCGTCCGCAGATGTTAAGAGATTTCCATTTTTGTCTTTGATAGGGCGGTTCTGTTGGAGTTTTCTGCCTGATAATCTGCGGGTGATATCGTAAAGCTGCCTGAGATTTTGAGCATTTGCAGCGCTTTCGGCTTCGCTCGCGAGGTCGAAATGGTATGGAAGACATAAATCGCTGAAGTAGTTTCGAAGATAGGACTAAAAGAAACGTTCGATGGCTGACGCGTTTATCACAAATAGATAACCGCAATAGGGCCTTGACTAAAAGTCATCCAATTAATACTTTTTTATTAAGAGCTTACTTTGATTCACGCGTTTATTGTAGCTTAAAGAATAAAGTTTGTTAAAAAAAGTGTTCATTTCATGCTTTACTTTGAAAGCTGTTGAAAATCAGTCATCCGATACGTTTCGTCATAGATGTTAAGTAGACTGATTCTAAAAAAAATAAAAAATTTTCAATATTCCACGATTACGGCCAAAAATGTCAAAAAAGTGTGCTGAGATTGTTTAAATTTTATGAAAGTCATTTAGAGGTCGCGGCAACGTCGATTTATGCAAAATCTTGGCTTGATGCGGTATATATTTTATTACGGTCTCAAAAATGCTCAGATTGAGTAGTACGATATGTCATATTTTTTGACTTGAATCCAACGAATAAAAATTGAAACCTTAAATCAACCACATATTGTTTTTTCTTTTTGGATAAAACTTGTTGATCCAAGGTCATCATGAAATCACGCAAGGAATAATTTTCTAGAACATTGTAACCTTCTATATCCCGCTCGTGTGGGTCATTTTGACTCCTTTAAAAAAGGTTATAATGGACTCAATTTTATTGGTGGCTAGCAAAGACGAAAAATGCTTAAAATTTCAGAAAATTTAGTAAAAAAGTAATCAAAATGCAATAAATATGAAGAAATTAAGACATTTTTTTGTCCAAAATACTCATATGTATATTACATTTTTTATGCATTATTCAAAAGTTTTAACCATTTCTCGCCTTTGGTGATTTCTAAAAAAAATTTTCCATAGAATATTGTTGTAGAACATTTTAACCCATTATAACCCTTTTTCTTAAAAAGACACATAAGAACAGGAAATAATGGTTTAAGATATTTCAGAAAATTACTCATTTCGCGACCTCTTCAAACAAATTTAAGAAAATCTTAGCTCACTTTTTTGACTTCCTCCCTTAGATTTGTGGGCGTAATCGTGGATCATTCAAAAATGTTTTTTTTTTTTTTTTTTTGTATCAGTCAAGGCTATTAATGTGCTTTAGCGAGCAGACTTAGCATTTGCTGAGTTGTATTTGAATTTATTTGTAACTGACAATTTTGCTTATACATATGTATGTATGTTTCCTCAAATGATAACGTCCGTTTTCAATCAATTGTCGTTATCTTTGTCGGCTATAGTACATTTTTTTTCTTTTTTTTGGCTTGTTCTCTTATAAGCGTCATAAAAACGTTGCCCTGTAGCTTATCAGCATATGCTAATTGGGGGTTGGGTGTTCTATTTATTTGTCTTCGTGATTATATGCAACAAAATAATTGAATTTTCAATAAAAAATTGCTATTTTCTAGATAAATAGTTAATCCACAATGTAGTCATCATGCATGGAAGCCGGTTTTGTTGATTATATGGAACATCAGCAAATTAGCAATATTGTTGCATATATACAATGTATGTACGTATTTGAATATTCGATTTTATTAAAGCGAATAAATGCATGTCAGAGTAGAAAAAATAATGCAGAACAATTAAAAGTTGAGATTTTCCATTTATGAGGCCAATTAAATTAATTGTCGATTGTTGTAAAAATTAATAAAAAAAGAAAATGAATTTCTTAACATGCAATTGCTGATGCTGCAATAAATTTGTAAGTTTTATTTGTATAAAGTATTGATAAAGAGGGTCTTTTTCATAGCCATAATTTATATAAATAGTTGGTTGTATTTCCAGCTTAACATTTTTATTTTTAATAAAACAAAATCAAAATCAACCATATCGTTAAATTCTAGCATGTCGCGGTTTCGTCTTAAAGGCATTTTTGGGATATTGCAAATTGTTTTCAATGCATTGGACAAAAATGTACAAACAAGCACTAAGATTTTGGACATTGCTTTTTATGATGAATAATCTCATTGAATAAAAAAAAAGAAACTTCGTACTCTTTTCAGAAAAAGAAAAACTGTTCAAGTCCAAGTCAAGTGACCTCCAGTAAAATTCATAATTTTCCATAGACTCCCTGTCATTTAAGGAACGAATCGTTGTAGCTTTTAATATGTAAATTATTGCAAATAGTGAGTAATTTCCGAAAATAAAATTTGAGCAGTTTTTCCAACCGAAATAATCATACCTCGCACATCTTATTTCCAACCAAGATTCCCGGGGATTTTTCTCGGACTGCCGTGCATTCTCTATTGCAGTTTAAGAAAATTCTCCCGGAGTCTTTGTTCACGATAGCCCCCATAATTTGAATTTCGTCATAAGAGCACATAAGATGTTATTCGAAACAATTTCTAATTAATATTATAGTTAATTAACTATTGAAAAAAAAGCTTATATCGGTATAAGTTGTTTTGCTGCTGCGTTTTCTGAGCATTAAACTCTGTGTTTTGATTTGGAAAAATATATTAATCCTTAACGCAATTTCGAATACCCCAAATCATAAGACGACTTAAGTTATTATTCCAAATGAGATTGTACGTCTTAGGCCTGGATTCACAATCATTGTTGACTAATTAGTTAACAAAATGAAGACAATATTTTAACTAATGTTTCATATTCACAGTGTTTTGGTTAACTAAAGCAATGAAATATATTTTTTGCTTAAGCTTCGAAAAACAAAAACGATGGAAAACGCACGCGTAGCTAATTTTTTTGATGAAGAAGTGAATTTTCTGATTAAATTAGTAGTGTCGCAAAAAAATATAATTTCGTGCAAAAAACCGACACTATTACGGCTATTGAAAAAGATGTTGTGTAGCTACGCGTTGCTTTTCGTCAGCTGTTGGTTATTCTATGAAATTCGGGGGCTTAACTAATGGTTAATTACTGACTGAAAATAAAATGTTGCTAGTTAAGCCCTTGTCTTTAGTTAACTAATAACTAATGAATCTGGGCCTCAATGAGAGAAGTCAAAGTAGGCCCCATTCATAACTTGCCCAAAAATTATACAATGTTATGGAAATTTTGGTCAAAGAAACTTATAATAACGAAGATAGTTGTGGTATTCTTAACTCAATTTTTGCTTAAGTCGACTTAAGAAGTTTTTTCTTTTCCATAGAATACATATGCAGAAACGTTTACAGATTATATTAAATGTATGCATTGAGAGATTTTTTAAGAAAAAATTTTACTGTAGTTATTTGCATAGTTGCTACTTAAATACACAAGGTACTTGAATAATTTGCGAATAAACTTCTAAATTTAGTAAATATTAGGTATTTGAATTTACTGATTCAAAGCTTAAAAGCAAATAGTGAATGTAAATTGAAATAGCACTTGAAACAGAATGTAAACCTAAAAGGGACAGTAATATTCCAGGAAAATAAGACGAAAAAAGAGCTTCAGTGCGAAAAAATTCCCAGTGGAAATTTTTCACCGGAATTGTCTTTATTTATGCATGATACACAAACTGTGAAAAGTCCATTGCAAAGTCGTGTGCGCATAAAAAGTTATTCGGGCTCAAAGGTCGCTAAAATCAGTTTTTTGCAAATATCTCGCTAATGCTAACTTTTACAGAAAAATGTTGGCCTCCAATTTTATAGCACAGGAAATTTCCTTCAAAAATACGTTAAAATTATTTGCGTACGACTTCTAGTTTAGGAGATCACCCAATTTGAAAAGTTGTTAACAGTTATGATATGAAATACTACCTATGAGTTCATATTAAAATATCTTACTTTTTAAATTGCAATAACTCTTCAATGAGAAGTTGTACAAACAAAATTAAAATGCCGTTTGAAAGATAATTTAATTTTCTATATACCGTACAAAATTTTTTTTTCGAACGGCTCATGACCTTCAAAATATTCTTGAATAACCGTTAAGGCTTCGAAATTACTGGTTTTTTAAGGATATCTGCGAATTGGTAAGTACTACGATAAAAAGTAATGGGATCAAATTTGTAGAGAATTACAAGATCTACAAAAAATAAGCGATATGTGTACACATAGAAGTAACCGTATAGAAGATATTCAATAGAAACCGGTCTTTTGGCATTTTAAGGGTTTTTTTTTTGGAATATCTTCTAAAAGGTTACTTCTATGTGTACACATATTGCTTATTTTTTGTAGATTTTGTAATTCTCTACAAATTTGGTCCCATTACTTTTTATCGTAGTACTTACCAATTCGCAGATATCCTTTAAAAACCAGTAATTTCGAAGCCTTAACGGTTGTTCAAGAATATTTTTAAGGGTATGAGCCGTTCAAAAAAAAAAATTTGTACTTTATATAGAAAATTAAATTATCTTTCAAACGGCATTTTAATTTTATTTGTACAACTTCTCATTGAAGAGTTATTGCAATTTAAAAAGTAAGATATTTTAATATGGACTCATAGGTAGTATTTCATATCATAACTGTTAACAACTCTTTAAATTGGGTGATCTCCTAAACTAGAAGTCGTACGCAAATAATTTTAACGTATTTTTGTAGGAAATTTCCTGTGTTACAAAATTGGAGACCAACATTTTTCTGTAAAAGTTAGCATTAGCGGGATATTTGCAAAAAACTGATTTTAGCGACCTTTGAGCCCGAATAACTTTTTATGCGCACACGACTTTGCAATGGACTTTTCACAGTTTGTGTATCATGCATAAATAAAGACAATTCCGGTGAAAAATTTCCACTGGGAATTCTTTCGCAGAAAATGTCTTATTTTCCTGGGCTATAACAGGAAATCGCTGAAAAATTCTAGATTTTTTATAATTTTAATTGACAAATTAGAAACTGCTCTATGATTTGTGTTAAAACACCAAAAAACAGTAAGCAAGGGGATTTCTTCACAACTTCAACATAAATGTTACTGAAAGATCTTTTTTGATGACAAGAGAAAAAAAGTGTAGATTTTGCTTTCAGTGAAATAAAAAATCTTAAAGTATGGAACATTCAATTCATGTTGTCCGAATACAGTAGTGCAACCACGGCGAAGGTGGCCCATAATTGATTTATGAAATGGGGCCTTTCAAGTAAATGTGAAACATTACAATGCCATTGCATTATTCTTCGCATGTATGACTCACCTGAACATAAGTACATCGTCCAATAACTTTAAGTCACATGTGGGTAATGATGTTAGCAAACTCAAACTACTAAAACGAACTTCTTCCATACTATTTCTTAAATAAGTTTTGATCAATTTCAACTGTGGCTACCGTGACTGGCAAAGTTAAAAAAATATCACATCTGACGAAATTTGCAATGGAAAAATTTCCGCAAACCCATCCCCTAAATTGTAAAGCCTAGGATATTTAAAAAATTCGAATATATATGTATAAATCAAAAGGAAGGTACTTATTTGCAAAATTTTTACAATTGAGAAGTGAGGAAAGTGCCAAAAACAGAAAAAGTAATGTCATAATATGAATTGCCTGACATTTTGTTAGAAATGAATAGATTTAGGATCTGTTTTCACAGAAAGTATACTTGATGGTATGGAAATGATGGCATTATGTTGAAAAAATGATACCGCTCAAATAACCAAATAATTATTATGTAATGACATTACTTTTGCCTCGCACTGGTGCTCTTTGCTACTTCCACTACTCAATTATTAGAAATGGCGAGCATAAATACATACATATATCCAACCCAGAAAACTTTAATATTTTATAAAGCATGTGGGCACGGCCACCGTTGGGAACGTTACGTTCGCACGCACATTTTTGCCCATATCTCTTTGAAAAATAATCAAACATCATGATATCTTAAATGCATGTAATAAAGCTCCCTAAGGCCAATACTTTGTAGGAACAAAGTTTTTGTCTATCGCTCATGGCTTAGAAGTTATAAGAGTTTAAGTGCCGTTGGGAACGTTATTTTTTTTTTCAACAATTTTTGAGGTCAGTGCACATTTTCTAAAAAGTCTGCGAATCTAGTAATGTATTTTTCCGAACATCTTTTATAATATCAAGATAAAGGATCAAAGCTAAGATTGGAATGGTAATTTTGGTGAAAAAAATGTTATTGGTGGACTTACAGACATTAAAGCAACGTTGGTTTCGTCACGCAAAAGCGTTGGGAACGTTACGCATACGAATTTCTATAAATAAAGCGTAGGCAAATACAGCCAAACAGTCCAAACATCCATAAAGATGAAAATATGTGAATATTTCATTCCTTGGAAGGTTTCCATTTACACTACATTACAAATTTTTTGTTCCAAGACCTAGATACATATTTTTTTTGAAATTACGATTTCTCCCAAAAGGATAAAGCTATCTACATGAAACTTGGTACAGATAATACTGAGAGCCATTTTCTGAACAGGATTAAAATTGAGCGTGATCGGTTAATGTCCACGCCTACCTCCCATATATGCTAGTTAAAACGTTGTATGGGAAGTAGGCGTGGAGATTAACCGATCACGTCCAATTTTAGTCTCAGGCAGCTTAGTAATATTGTCGTTATCTGTACCAAATTTCATGCATCTAGCTAAATTCTTTTGGCCACCAGTCTGGGTTAAACAAAAAAAATGAAATCGAAAATAAATTTTTTTCTGTTTTTTTCAGATTTTTATGTTGAGCCCTGACATGTGGCCGAACGGATTAAGCTAGATGCATGAAATTTGGTACATGTAACAAGAATATTACTAGGTTGTTTCGGAAGCTTCAAAAAGCCTGTAAAGAACGAAATATTTGTGATATCCTATGCACTTGGATAGATCTCAAAATAGCAATTAACGTGATTTATGTCCATAACTTCATCTTCAATCCAACAGTTCTTATTAATTGATTAAAATTATTGTAACGAATTTCTATCCCTTTCAACACAGCGTGGATTCAGAAGAAATTTTAGTGCAAAAATATAACTTATGATTTTTGATTAAAAAATGTTGGGAACGTTACACATATTTAGTGGCTATGTTCACCATGGTAGACACTTTATTTAAGTAATTTTAAAATGGATTCAGAAATTAGACTGAAAATACTCGAAAAAGGTGATTGCATTTTAATATTTTACCCACTAACTTCCGCTACAAGAAACTTCTTAAAATATTTCGTTGGGAACGTCACGTTTTTTATTGCGGTAGAATTCATCGCCAACAAATATGCATAAGCAACTGGTTTTCCTTCAAAATATCAATGTTAATCCTTAATTTCAAATATTTTCTTTCTGCGGATATCAAAATTGCATTGATACAATAAAAATAAAGCAAATTTTTACCTTCTTTTCGGGACTTGTTTTTTTGGCATTTTTTTTTCTTTTCACAAGCAAGAGTAAGTTTTTATGAAAAAAGCACCCCTTAAATCAACTTATATACTTGAAAATAGTATTTTTGGACAGCATTAGATGTAAACTTATGAAATATGGGCAAACTAGTGGGAGATTTAAAGAAAAAAAAAAAGTTGTATAGCTTCGTCTTACGTGGCCGTGCCCATGTGCTTTTTTTGCAATAGGCAACTAATTCGTTTGAAGTGAAAAAAGTATATTCTGGCTAACTAATAAAGTATAAAACAAAAGAAAAAATAAAGTCACACTTGAGATGACCTCAACCGGCGCTGCTTCACACTACACATAAGGTAATTGATCTCTCATTTCATGGTCTTCAAGTTTTATACTAAGGTATGTAATTTCATCAATTTTTTAAAGTTTAAGTTAGAGCAAAAACAATTATTCAAATAATTAAAATGACGTATGTTTACACAGATAAAGTTGCAAACAACGAAATAAAAAAATCAACAATTTAGGGAGCAAAGTTCGAAACCAGTTTTTCCACAATAGCAGTTAAGACACAAATTAAATCACAAAAACAAAATACATATAGATACAATATTAAAGAATATTAAAATCAATTGCACAAATAAGCAACAATTTAATTGCAGAATTTTTAATCATTTTAAAAAGTTTTTTTTCTTTTCTACAAGTTGTTGTATTATTATAAAATTTTTTTAATCATCATTTTTTTTAAAATTTTATTAACTTAAAACTTATATTTATAGAACCCGATACAAACGCTCAACACTGTTAGTACCTCAGTGATGTATCCTTTGCCTCTCTGGTGCACTTTCAGTTTCCATTTCATATTCGATATCTAGTTTTGATTTCTTTTTCAGACGACGTTTTGTTTTACTTGTTGCACTGCTGCTGCTGTCGGGCGTTTTTGTCGTTGATTTACTTGTCGTTTTTAGTTCTTTAGGTGCGCGTACAAATGCACCGGCTGCAGCAGGAGTGTCCTGTTTTAAATAAAAATGTTATATAAAATGTTTATATCAGTTATTTTTCTCTCTTTATATGTATGTAACTTTATGTGAATTAAAAGAATTGCAAGCACTAGGTATTTTATGTAAAATTTTTTTAACAAGCAGTTTCGATTAATTTTCTTTCGTTTTAAACTAGGAGTATTTTTTTACGACTTTTGTTAACGCAATTTTAATAATCATTTGAAATGATTTCACTAAGCCAGCGATGGGCTACATTTTTTTAGCTTGGAGCCAAGTTTTGACTCCCTTGTAGATTTAAGTAAACACTAAGGCATGCCCTATGCTCTCGCTAGGAGTTACAGCAGAGTACATATGTAACATACATATATACAAGGCATGCATTAACTAAGCCAGCGTTGGGCTTCACTTTTTAGCCTGGAAACAAACACAAGGTAAATGTACAATCGTATGATCTGTGATTTTAGAAATTTGATTTTTGCAGTCAAATTTGATGTCTTTTGAAAAATACTTATAAGGGAGGAATGATCTTATTTTACAAGATAAAATATTTTTTTTTTTATCACTGAATTTCAGCCTTTGAGCAGTAAAAATACTCATAATATTTTCATTGTCTGTAGACAATGCTTAGTTTTAATTAATTTTTTTTCGTTTGAAACTAAGATTATTTTTTACGAGTTTTGTTAGCACGTTTTTTTATATTTTTAATAATAATTCAGAAATGATTTCACCAAGCCAACGATGGGCTACATTTTTTTAACTTGAAGCCAAATTTTGACTTAAGTAAACATCACTTAGCCAACGATGGGCTACATCTTTTTTAACTTGGAGCCAAATTTTGACTTTAGTAAATATCAAGGTGTGCTCTATGCTCTCGCTAGGAGTTACAGGAGAATACATATAAACATACAAGACATGTATTAACAAAGCCAGCGATGGGCTACATTTTTTAGCCTGGAGGCAAACACAAGGTAAATTTACACAAAAAAAAAACAAACAAAACAAACCCAAAAAAACTATAAATTGCAATCACAACAAATAACCAATAACAAACACGAAAATTTTTTGATATAACATTTTGGAGTCCAATTTGACATTCGGAAGACACTTGAAAGGAGGATTTATCTTATTTTATAAGATAAATAACTTTATTTTCATTACTGAATTTCAGCCTTTTAGAAATAAAAAATACACATATTATTTGAATAGACTCTAAAAAATGCTCTGATTTTTTGATCTTATTACTGCAGATATTTTTTTTTAACTTTTATGAATGTATATTAGACGATGTACTTTTCACAATCACTTATATTTAAAAAAATTAACATTAACTTTGAATAACTCAAAGTTAAGTATTTTCATATGTAAAGGTTATTTCTGTTTGATTTTTATTTATTCAAGAATTGCAATGAATATGGCAAAAATTACAAAAAAAAAAAAACCGCACTTTTATCGATCGCAACCTTGATCATGAAGTATAAACGAACTTAACCGCACAGACTGACTAAAAAGACTCAGACACTTAAACACGAATTACAGTCTAAGAATTGCAGTTTAAATCTTGCGAATAAACAACTTTAAGTTTAATTCCCCCGCAGCTACATTTGTTTTTGACCAAGTTTTGTTGTTGTTCTTTTTTTGTTTTGCTTCTTTGCTTTAGCTTTTTGTATTAACCGGTGACGATGTTGATGACAAACGAGCACATTGTTGTTGAGTTGATAACAGATTTTTATGCTTGCTATTGTTGTCGTTGTTTATTTTTTGAGGGGCTAATTATTTTTTAGGAGTTAGCTAGTTAGCTAATCAGTTAAATGATTCATTAATACTAAAAGTATAAGCAAAAGACAACAATAATACGAGTGCAGGAGAAAAAAAGTCCAACATTAAAACCGACATAGCACAATGTTAACAACGGTATACACCGTACGCGAAACACAACAGACTGTGCAATTCCAGTCAACTTGATCTGAGTTGAAATTATGTCTAATCTATACCGATATGATGATGAGACAGGCAGACAGATAGACAGCGGCAGCGTTAACGATGAGATAAATGTTTTTTTGTTTTCTTGTCATGATAAATTAGCATTGGATTAAATAAAGTTAAATGTGCGCTTTAGTAAAACAAATGTAGGAGTCGGCAAAGAGAAGGTAATGAAATATTTAAAAGTTAAAAATTATTTCAAGTTTATGTTGATACCTGACAATTGCTTTTTCATATAAAATTTAAAATTTTTGTGAAAAATTCATCGTCCTTAGGCGACATACAAACAATACGTAGTGCACTTTTTATGTTTCGGGAACTGGTAACACTAATGTCAATAGCTAAAATCTGGCAACACCATAAAGTTTGACATTTTTTAGCATAAACGTACTCACAACATTTTGATGTACAAGTGCTATTTATTTTGTTTACAGTGAGTTAAGAAAATCAATTTGGCGAGCCCTTTTTTTGAGCGATTAATAAATTATGGGGTATCCAACGAGAACAAATTTTTTTTACAACTAAGTGTTCATGCAAAATCAAAAGTATTGAAGTGGAACTAATGTGCAAGGATGTCTCTATCTCACAATATGTCACATGACGATCGTGCATTATCAGTTCATGCACTGCATCGATGTTTTGTGGCACAACAACCGATTTTGGACAACCTTCACGGAATTCGTCGGCGACCGAACTACGATCACGATTGAATTCACTATACTAGCGATATACTGTGGTTTTTGATGGTGCTTTATCGCCATACAAGGAACTGAGTTCATCGGCACATTCTTGTTGAGATAATCCACGTTGAAAGTTGTGAAAAATAATCCAACGAAAACTTTCTCTTGAAATTTCCATTTTTTGGCCAAATTGATTTTCTTAACTCACTGTAAACAAAACAAATAGCATTTGTACATCAAAACGTTGTGAGTACGTTTATGCTAAAAAATGTCAAACTTTATTATGGTGTTGCCAGATTTTAACTATTGACATTAGTTTTGCCAGTTCCCGAAACATAAATAGTACCCCTCGTATGAAATTAATCGCTTCTAGGAAAGGCACAGTTGCAGTATCTATAAATCAATCGTGACTGTGAATTATTTCGATATACATAAATACGTTAATTCAGTATAAATATCAAAACAAAATAAAAAATTTAATATATTTTATAAAACGAACTCTCTGACATACATAAATAGCAAAACTTCAGTTTATTGTATTACATTGCTATTTAACTTTTTTTTTCTACTAAATATTTAAACAATTATACTATTAATTATACCCACATATCAAATTATATTTTATGTAATACACGATAGAATTAGCAAACATATTCAACATTTACTATAAATTCGCTTCATCACTGAAATAAATAACAATTTCTAACTAATTAGGGGTGCTGAATAGTTAATAATTTGTATGTTTGCATTGCGGCTATATACGCGTATTAGGGGTATTTATTTATAGTATAATACGGTTTTTTAATAATACCATCTTAGTTGGGATGTTAATGAAGAAAAACAGACAAAAAGAGAAAACGTTGATCTACATAATACAAATATTAAAACAATGATAAGATAAAGTCTGATTCTATAAAAATTGCTTAAGTATAAGCTATAGTATAGCAACAGAATTTGAGAACAAAATGTGCTGCAGCCCAACAAACAAAAACGTTTGCAAAATATCTAATTATAAGCTTGTTTTAGTAAACTTTTCCATTGGAAATTAACTTACAATATGTTTCGAATTTTTTGATTTTATATTGTATAATAATCGAAATTGGACCCTTCACAGAAAGCGTATAAAAAACATTTGGAAAAAGCTTTTTGTACATGTTTTTACAAAATATGTTGCCAAACATTTTAGTAAAAAACAAAAAACCTTAGTTATGAGTTTACATTGACATAACGCGCCAGATATGATTCAGATGCCTTGTGTGTATCTTAACTCGATATACAAAATTTTGCGTAAGTTAGGAAAACGATTACTAAAATATTTGAAAATAAGCATTTTCTAATTGTTAATTTTAACCTTACAAATTATTTGGAAAAATAACTTTGTCTGCCAGACCAATTTTTGTACTGTTTCCCAGGGTGCCAAAACTTTTTTTTTTATTTTCATGTTTTATATGAAATAACCGTCATTGTTAGGTGTTTAGTTGCGTTTCTACAACTTTTGGAAATCCTAGAAAAGATTTAGTCCTGGCTATTGAATATCATAGCCACGGCACCCTATGTAAAGATAGACGTCTATCTGTTTGCCAAGTACCATGGCTATTATTTTCAATAGCCAGAAAGAAGAAAGAAGTGTTATAAAGTTAACAGTACTGTATATAAATATATATGGGACGTTTCACGTCAATACGATGTAAAACGCGCTGAATAGGGGCGTAAAATAATTTTTTTTTTTAATATTTCGACGTAAATTTCATAACCCGTGGGTTTTGGGGGTCGCTGATCACGAATTTGTTAAATCTGTAGAATTTTCTCACACTGAAATAGTTTTTATTATTTCTCAAAATAAATGTCTATAAAATCTAAGCAAACCACAAACTCTTCAAACCAAGTATACTTAGCACTAAGAGTGGTACTAGTCTTTCTATTTTGTATTGAATTTTGTTTCTAGAGGCTATGCATTTTTCATGACGAGGCAAAAAAACTACTGGCTATGGTAATCCATAGCCACAAGCCTGAATGAAACTGTACTGGCCATGGCAGTCAATGTGTTAAAAGTAAACGTTTCCCAAACATTCAGACGTAGCTTTAAAAATTGGTTATGAAAACATTTCGAAATTAACGTTTATCAAGCGTTAAATTTTAAAGTTTATAAAATTGTTTGTTAGGTCGGCGTGGTCTGACAAAACCGTACTTAACTTGCCAGGGGTCAAACCTTTTGATCCTGCCGGATGAAGGACAAAATTGACAAAGTTCTAACATTTTGAATCCTGAATTGCAAATTCGGAAATATTCGGGTTAAAGTTACATAAGCGTACACGGTGGTTTTTAAAAAATTTTAGCTTTTTGAAACACCACCCGCGATTTTTTTCAGGGATAATGTTGGGGGACCCTTCTAGTATCTAAATCCGTAAACCGCGAAATCGAACGTCCAGCCGTTTTTTTTTTTCGACCTTTTAGTTTTTTTAACGATTTTTGAGTATATCTCGGTGTGTATATACATATTATGTACACATATATATGTATATACGTACATATATATACTTGTATATGTATATATGTGTAATATATATATATAGATATATATATACATACACACATACATACATATAAAAGGTATCGTTTCCGCACCATTTATTTTTAAAAAAAATCGGTTTTTTCGTATATAAGAAAAACACAAACAAAAACCAGAAACGAAAGTAGTCATTCCAGATGTGATTTTTGATGCTTAATCCGATTCCGGTATTAGAATTGCTTTATTACGTCTGGGCTTTAAGATATCCTTACATATATGTTTAAAGGACACAATTTTTTTCCTATTTTTGAAGTTATTTAACAAGATAAGGTAATATTATGCCGTAAAATCTGGTATGACAGTTAATAGACCTAGTTTTTTCCTTGAAAACTCAATCAAACCGATAACGATATCTTTTTTTTTTGTCGGAGATATCTTTGCATTAAAAGTTAAAAAAGTGCAAAAACACGATTTTTGGCTATATTGGATGTTATATTCAGGACACACAAATTTTTTTTGGGAATTTCTATTACCAGAAACATTTGGTACTTTCTTTTGGCTTTAAATTGAGCTATCAAATGTTTATCTGCAATATTTCTCTGCAAAGTTATGTTAACTTTAAAATCACACCATGAAACTTAAAGCGAAAAATCTCGGTTTTCGGCTATATTTGAGGTTGTATACAGTACGGACGAAATTCGTCTACTCTTTTTTACTAACCGACTCATTTAAAGCCATTCTTTATCTTCAAAATTAGCTATCAAGAGGTCTCTTGTGATTGTTTTCCACAAAGTTATGACCATTTAAAAATTACATTATGGAGTGCAAACTCACAGTGTACGAGTATTCCTTATATTGCTGCAACATGTTGTCTTAAAATAGTCATAACTTTTTAGAAAACAATTACAAGAGACCACTTATTAGCTCATTTTGAAGATAAAGAATGGTTTTAAATGCTTCGGTTAGTAAAAAAGAGCAGACGAATTTCATCCGTACTGTATACAACCTCAAATATAGCCGAAAACCGAGATTTTTCGCTTTAAGTTTCATGGTGTGATTTTAAAGTCAACATAACTTTACAGAGAAATATTGCAGATAAACATTTGATAGCTCAATTTAAAGCCAAAAGAAAGTACCAAATGTTTCTGGTAATAGAAATTCCCAAAAAAAATTTGTGTGTCCTGCATATAACATCCAATATAGCCAAAAATCGTGTTTTTGCACTTTTTTAACTTTTAAGGCAAAGATATCTCCGAGAAAAAAAAAAGATATCGTTATCGGTTTGATTGAGTTTTCAAGGAAAAAACTAGGTCTATTAACTGTCATACCAGATTTTACGGCATAATATTACCTTATCTTGTTAAATAACTTCAAAAATAGGAAAAAAAAATGGTGTCCTTTAAACATATATGTAAGGATATCTCAAAGTTCAGACGTAATAAAGCAATTCTAATACCGGAATCGGATTAAGCATCAAAAATCACATCTGGAGTGACTACTTTCGTTTCCGGTTTTTGTTTGTGTTTTTCTTAAATACGAAAAAACCGATTTTTTTAAAAAATAAATGGTGCGGAAACGATACCTTTTATATGTAGGTATGTATGTATGTATATATATATCCATATATATATATTACACACATTTACATATGCAAGTATATATATGTACGTATATACATATATACATATATATGTGTACATAATATGTATATACACACCGAGATATACTCAAAAATCGTTAAAAAAACTAAAAGGTCGAAAAAAAAAAAAAAAAACGGCTGGACGTTGGATTTCGCGGTTTGCGGATTAAGATACTAGAAGGGTCCCCCAACATTATCCCTGAAAAAAATCGCGGGTGGTATTTCAAAAAGTTAAAATTTTTTAAAAACCACCGTGCGTATTAATGGGGGATCCTCTGGGGGTCCAGTTTCTACCGAAATTTTGCAATAACCTTGCTAAAATACTAGATTTTTATGAGATTTGGTATGGGGTATGGATAAAGGGGTTACCACAAAGGAACGATAACATGTCACTTATGTTTTTAAGTGGTCGGTGCCACCCCCTAAATGGAAAAACGTTCTAATGGCTAAACCGCTAGATTGATTTTTATGAAATTTTGTACGGAGATATGATCAACACTTAAGAACGATATGACCTTTATGTTTTTTATGTAGGCGGTGCCACGGCCATAAATGGAAAGAACATTTTCACGGCTAAACCGCTGGATCGATTTTTATGAAATCCGGTAGGGTTAAGGTTGATTCGACTTTATAATTTTTGACGGGACTTCACTTTTCATGTACTAATTACAAATCGCCGGGGTAAAACTACAACTAGACATCTACATTTTTAATGTTTTGAGAAAAAATCGGTTTAAGTTTTTTGAGTTTCGTTTTTTGTATGGAATTTTGCAGTTTTCTACTTTTTATCTTTATGTAAAATTGGATGAGGACTACATATCAAAAAACCGACTAGAATGGGGCGTAGATCCTTTTTTTCTTCATGTTTTTGTATACTTAACTAAAAATGTCAGTACATGTACAGTTGTACTCAAAAAAATAGTAGTGATACTACCGGTTAGCTTGTTTTTGTCATATCTGATTACTTGAATTTTCGATATTTTTTTTTACCAATTTGTAACGCTATGAAAGCATAATAAGAAAACCCACTACTTTCAATTTTTACGTACTTGTTCTAATTTTTATTTGAAAAATTTGCAGTTGAGCTGGTTTTTGTGTGATCAAAATAATAGTAGTGTACGTGAAAATTTCGTCAGAAAATTAGAATAAACCGGATATTCCTAACAAAAAGGGTATTATTATAATCATTTATCAGTTTCTCATCGGCGTGCAACAAAAACTTTTCTTTGCAGTTCCGAGCGGCAAGCACTTATAAAAAAATTGATTTCGAAGGGCAAAACTTACAAAGAAGTGGAAAATTTAGTAGGTTGTACACCGACGATGGTTCGAAATGCTATCACGTTCACCCCACGCCTTGAAAAATGCGGCCGACCTCGTATAATCTCCAAGAAAGAAGAAAATCGTGTGGTGAGATACTCAAGACTAAATCCTTTTGCGACCTTTTCGAAGATAAAGGATGAAATTAAAGTCAATGCAAGTACACAAACAATACGAAGATATTTGCGGGAAAATGATTTGGCAGCACATAGCCCAAGAAAAGTTCGGCTTCTAAATAAAAAACATGTAGCAGCAAGAATAAAATTCGCTCAAAAACACATCGACTGGCCAGTTCAGAAATGTAGAAATATTTTATGGACTGATGAATCCAAAATTGTTCTTTATGGTGGAAGGGGGTCTCGGCAATACGTAAGACGACCACCAAACGCGGAATTCGATGCAAGATTTACCTTAAAAACAACTAAGCACGGAGGAGCTAGCATAATGATTTGGGCATGCTTTTAGTACAACGGTGTGGGGCCTATATATTGGATCCAAGAAATCATGGATCGGCACCTATACGTCCATATACTGCAAGAAGTCATCTTGCCATATGCTAGCGACCAAATGCCACTAAATTCTGTCTTTCTACAGAACCACCACCCCAAGCACACTAGTAAAGTCGCCAAACAATGGTTTCAGGCCAACGACATAAATGTTCTTGAATGGCCCGCCCAGTCGCCGGACCTGAATCCCATTGAGAACCTATGGTGCGACGTGAAGAATGCAGTCGCCCAATGTCGACCGACCAATGTTTCGCAACTTTGGGAAACAGTAAAAGACGCCTGGAAATCCATACCTGTCCAAAGATGCCAAAATCTTGTGGAGTTGATGCCAAAGCGCTGTGCTTGTGTTATTGCGAATAAAGGCCATGCAACTAAATACTAGTGATAACGTTGTGTTTTAAATAACCCATAATTTTAAAAACATGGCTATTTTGCAAAAATTACACGACTGCAAAGTTACCAATACTATTATTTTGAGCAGCCAAATTTTAAGAACTTGTGAAAACTTTAATTTTTTTATCTTAACTGCCTTGAAATCTTGTTAATCATTTTTTTAATTTCTCCTTAGGATACCACTCTTGTAACAAAAATGTATTTCAATTTGATCAAAATAAAAATTCAGATATTTTTAAGGTCGTTTTCAATTTTATAAAAGGCACTATTATTATTTTGGACACAGCTGTAGATGTCTAGTTGTAGTTTTAACCCAACGAAATAAAAGAAGGATTTTATAAGTAAAATAAGCACAGTGCGGCAAAATCCCAATTTTCTGGCCAGAGCTCGAATAAATAACGCTAGAATTTTCAAACTAGGCGGACGTAATACCTAAAAATGTTTTAACAATATGTGTGAATTTGGACGAAATTGACCGACAGACACGTCCACCTCCCATATAACCTAAAAATAATTTTGATTATAACTTACATTTTTAATCAGAAATTGTTAGGATTTGGTAAAATAAGAGTCTACAAATATCTAATGATATTCACGAAAAATGGGCGTGGCCGCGTACACACCAACAATTTTTTATCAAAAAATTATTTATTTTCAATGACAAAAAAAAATTGTTTCAATAGTTAATACTAGTTTTTCAAAAGTTTTTTCTGACTTATTGCTTAAATTATTACAATGCGAAGCAGTTGTGCTAGACTTAAGTTGTTGATACCAAACGAAAGAGAGAGAGAAAAAAAATTGAGTTAAGTCCAATCAAAAGCCCAAAATTTAATTTTTTGACCTAAGACCTTTTTGCCTAACGTCAAAGAATTTTCTATATCAAACTTCTGATGTTTGTACGCTGTAAAGTATACGTCAATACTATTTTATTTCCTTGGCAATTGTTTTTGGACTTTTGGCCAGGATATTTGGAGTAAACTTTGGTAGGAATTTGGTCAGATGCGTATTAGAGCTTAGAGCTGGCACGACCACAAAACAAGCCCGGGCCCGCACGATTATTTTTTGTCGAGGCCCGAGCCCGGCCCGGCCCGATTCAACCATATTATTATTACTTATTGATAAAACTAAATCACTGATTTTCATATGAGAAAAAACAAACATTCAAATCAAATAAGATGATTTGTTTGACTTCACTTCCTCCAGTGTCATTCCCAGCCTCATATTTATACAAAATTTTACAAATTTTTAAGTAAGAACAAAACTTTTTCCAAGTTTATCCTTCCACTCTTCCCGTTATTTACGGGCCTTTTGGGGTTAGGCCCGCACGAAACTCGATTTCAAGGTCCGAGCCCGTAACTGAAGAATAAAGGCCCGCGGGCCACGTAAAAAAGCACGGCCCGTGCCCAGTTCAGTGACACGTCCTCTTTTTAGAGATTGACACGATATATATTGGCTCGCGACATGGAAATATTAGATCGACTCAAAAGAAGACAAATTAAAATCCCCATGAAAGAAAATTCAATACAACTATGTGCATTATATGAGTGGTAATGTTGCGTTTGGACTAGTGCTCGCATTCTCAAGTAATTTGCACAAAAACAAAAAAAAATCATACCTCAATATCTGAACCAGCATCCTCATCTGATGATGCAAAATCACTATCTAGTTCGACTTCTTGTCTTTGGCCTGAATCACTATCAAGCGCATCTTCTTCATCACTATATACTTCATCTTCATCATCGTCTTCCTCAGAATCTGCTTCAACAAACTCTTCATCCAGTAATTCACGGCGCACGTCGCTATCCAATTCCATCTCTTTTTCGATCTCTTGTTCTTCCTCAATCTCTTCTTCTTCGTCATCATCTTCAATCTCTTCAGCCTCTAGTGCCTTATTGAATGCTGTTAGCGGGAAATTATAAATATCTTGGTATGTACCACGCTTGAGACGTTCCATCAGCTCCTTTTCAATATGATTATCAATTTTAGCCGCAATGAGTGCCTTCTGCTCACGACGTGTTTCGCGACGTTCAATTTTACGCGACAGCGGCACTATCAATTTCTGACGTCGCAGTTTTAATTTACGCATACGTATCAGATACTGTGTGATCTTTACAAAACGTTGCTTATTCTTGGCAATCATATATTTTGGCCAAAAGACCAAATTTTCATTTATCTGTTGTATGGCCTTTTCAAAATTGCGTGACAATTTCACACGCTCCCACAATTTGCTTGGCATATGTGATCGTTCTGCTGTCTTCATGAAGAGATAGATAAT
The DNA here is from genome assembly GCA_951812925.1 of Calliopum simillimum. Taxonomy (NCBI): domain Eukaryota; kingdom Metazoa; phylum Arthropoda; class Insecta; order Diptera; family Lauxaniidae; genus Calliopum; species Calliopum simillimum. Next base: position 58,558,275 of record OX638372.1, read on the forward strand.
ACCTTTTTCCTCGCGCACAGTAGCATATTGACTGTTTGCCAGTGGACAAGTGCGCCGTGTGCAGAGACCAGTTAAGTTGTACTCATGTCGACAAAAGGTACGTGTATCGGTTCTTGAAAATAAGATTTATAACAATTACATATCATAGTTGTAATTGAATTCAACTGAAGACCACTTACTTGACTTTGTGGGAACAAAACGATTTGTTGATGATACTCCAGACAACCTGTAGAAACAGATTAAGCAAATTTTGTTAAATGCAAGTTTTGTTTTATCAATAATTTCACTTACATCGTCGGTCTGCATTTTGTATTATATATTTAATTTTTTGCAGAAAAGAAAAAAAAACCAAAACGATGCCGTCCTCAAACAAAACACGTGCGGAATACGGCAAAATTATTGTGCTTTTGACACATTTGTCATTTTTGACAGTTATGCATTGTCCAAGTGGTGAATAACTCGATGTACTAAAATTAAGGTAAGATCATAGACACTTTTATTTTTTATGAAATTCTTGCTAGGGGTATTCATGCATTCGATACGATTTCATTCTAGTTGAAACAAGCAGTGAGAAACTTCAGAATTGCAGACAACTTGGCTCATAATATGGAATGATCTTGAGAAATCAGAACTACCCATTGAACCATGGTTACCTTATTCACGGTTCTTGGAGCAACCCATCCTCTGGCATGCAAAAATGTCCAAAATCGTGCGTGCACTTGTAAAAATCCTAGTGGATATCAAAATCCTGCCATCCACGGACTCACAAATGCGTGATTTCTATATGGTTTTATGGCTCTACCTGAACCCAAAGTACTAAGAAATACTCTCTGAGCACCCTCCATAGATACACTCCTAGCTTACATACATGTGGTTTTCAACTCTTCTGGTTTTTTTTCAGGAGACTCCTGATATTTAATCTGATCTGATAAAATGTACTCCTGAATAAATTATCTCCTGATTATCTTCTTGACGACCGGAATTTGACCGCGAAGAAAATTCTACATCAAATCATTTACGTAGAACACTATTGCACTGATGCAAAACTGGAGAAGTGCAAATACAAATGGGGGGAATATTTTGAGCATCTGGTGTCGAAAACTCTGCGTAATATAAAATTTTGAGCTTTCTTCCCTATTTACTCTTTTAAATTTGTTCTATGTTTTCTGAAATGAGACAAGAAAATTTGATTTTGACAGTTAAGGTCAGTGAAAGCTCTGATTTCTAACGATTTAACCGTGCTATTCTACCACCGACTGAACGATAAAAAATTTAATTTTCGCAACCAAAGATTGCCATAAAGAAGCACAAGATAACTTTTGGTACCTAAAAGTTCACTAGATCTTGTTTCCCATTCAGAATTTAGTCAAAATTTCAAAATTAGCTAAACTTTATCTAAAGAAATTTCTTAGGTAAAATTTGCCAGCTCAATTACACAACGTTAATGTATCCTGCATGCCAAAATATTTATGTTGTTTTTCATTGGGCAGAAAAGAGCAACCTTTTTTTTGATCTAGATCAAAATCTATTACAATCCATTGGAAAATCTAGAACAAAATTTTTTCATTTCAGATCAATTTTTTCAGATCAATTTTTTCAAATCTAGATTTTTTCTCAGATTTCAATTGCTCGCACTCACACTATTACATGCATTAAACACAGCTGCAGCGTTTTACAATTGAAAAATATTTACCCAACAAACAAAAACACTTGGAAAATAACTTATTATACGCTTATTGAAGCAAACGTTTCGTTTGGAAATTAACTCGCTAAACGTTTGGAAATTCTTGAATTTTAATTATTTAATACTCGAAACTGGACCTCTCATATCAAGCTTGTGAAAATCATTTGGAGCATGTTTATTGTATGTTTGTATACAATATTTTCCATATTTTTTATTCAATATTTTTAAATCGTTTTTTAACTTTTCAATTAACATTTTGTTACTATTTATTAAGTTCATTAAATAGTATTTTCCAAACATTTTTATATTTAATTAAAAATAAAAAAAAAATTATGTTTACTGAGAATCGAACCTATGACTTCCAAGTTATGAGTCGACAATCTTATCAACTGACCTAACGTGCCAGTTATGATTCAAATGCCTTGTGTTTTACTTAGATACTTGATAAGTCATTGAAAAAATAAAATAAAAATTTTTTCGAATGTTTGGAAGAACATTATTGAAACTTTTGGAAAAAAATATTTTTCCAATTGTTGGTTTTAACCTTGCAAATCAATTTTAAAAACAATAAAAAAGTAATATTTTCCAAACGTTTGAAAATTGGTTATGAAAACATTTGGAAATTAACTATTTTCAAGCTTTAAAATTGAAAAGGTTAGAAAGTTGTTTGTTGGGTATTGTTTCTTAAAAGTCAACAAACTCATTCAATGCAAAAAATCATGGGAATATATGTATAGCCGCCAGTTCTAATTATAACCTGACTGCACTGAAACTGAAAAATAAACTTGGCAAAGGGAATAAGACTTCTTCAAGTAATGCATTCTGTCCAGCCTTAAAATACGATTGCTCATGAGGCACTATGGGACTGGATTATGATCATGGAACTGGCCATGAAGTTGACAATTTTTTAAATGTACATGAAGGACATATTGGTGCTGGTATTCGTGTAGTTACCAATGATCCACGGCTAAAGGAAGTTAAGTATGTTCATTATTCATCCTGTTTCTGATGAAGAAATTGTGCAAGCAAATAGTGAACACGATTTTGGTGTGTGCAGGACTTTAACATTTAAAAAAATGCTTAAACAAATTGAAATGATAAAAAAGAATTGCTGACCGAGAGTCAAAATAGCTCAACGATTATCAACTTGTTTTACAATCGCTTTGTCCGATTTTGAAAAAAAGAAAAAGATGCCCATACACTATCATGGCTCAAAAAGAAGAATCGACGTCTGTAAAATTTTAAGGACTTTTCGAGACTTTATTAACAAATAAATTCTTTTGTCATATTCAAAATTACACCAATAAAATACACAGAATAAATCTTTTGAAATAACTAACTTTTGGGGAAACACAAATGGCGCCACATTGCTGAAAACCTTTTTTCATGCTCAGAGTTTCCTTTGAGTTTTGCCATATTTCAAATAAATTAAGTTTTCTAAAAAAGTTTTGAATTTTTTATTTTTAATTTTCAAAATGCAAACAACAATTTGACGGCACACTACTACAACTTTGTTTGCTACTGAAATGTCAAAACATTTGTACCCGACATCCGTCCCAGACAAAATAAAATACTTGCTTTGCTTTCACGTTTCATTCAGCAAGAAAAATTTTTGATCTGAGAGCAAAATCTATATTTCCCAATGGAAAACGACATTAAAATTAATTAAACATATAAAATTTTTTATTTGTTTATTTTTTTCTGTTTATTGTTTTTTGTTTTTGACAGTTAAACCCTTAACCAAATTTTTCACCAAATGTTGTTTTAATCAATTTTGTAGTTAAATCTCTTGCTGAGAACAATTTGGCTCCCAAATTATTTAATCAAAAATTTAACTAAAAGTTTTCTGGAACCCAACTTTTAAAGCCGGTGCACACGACAGACAGGATAGTTGCACAACTATAATTGAGTTTTTGACAACAGTTTATCTATGTTAAGTTAAGCACACTTGTTGTTGCTTTTCCATACGTTTCTCAGAATGTACAAGCACAGATAAATTGTCGTCAGAAACACATCTAATATTTTTGTATTTGTTCGCAACTTCGCACATTTACATTAACACATGAATACCTTTAATGCAGCCAGCCAGCATTTTAGTACAAAGTTCCGTGAGTGGTGAAAATGCTCTTCATTTGACAGCTTAACAAATGTTCAATTGTGGCGGCGGGTAAAAATTCGTGGACTTGAAGAATTTATAATTAGGCACAATATTTGCAAAAATAACGTGAAAAAGTTATGAATAACAATTATTTATTAACGTTGGCGAGCAGTGTGATACCAATTTCAGCGATTGCATTTGTCGTTGTTTTGCTAATTTTCAAGATCTATATAAAAATTCGGTGAGTCTCGACCGGTGACTGAATGACCAATAAAAGTCCTCGGAAAAATTAACTGGGTTGGTTTTAAATAAAAAAAATCGATTTAATATTATCTCATTCATAATTCAAAACCGTGTGCTAAGCATTATGATTTAAATAATTGAGAAAATTAATGGCGCTATCTATTATGCTAATTTCTATTTTTAGCTCAAAATTCAATACAACTGTCAACTGTTGGTTTTGTAATCAAAATGCGCGCGTGCCCTACTTAGAGTCCAATAGTTGGACTTGTCCGCACTGTGAGCAATACAATGGTTTCACCAAGGAAGGTGACTACAATCGCGAAATCTTTCAACAACGAGATTGTAGCAATTTGTCCGCTGGCGCTGAATATTCAGATCATTCATCGGAATTTTATATGCGTACGTCGTTGCCACCGCGAAATGGTTTTTGTGACGGTTGTAATGAAGCGCAGCGCTTAAAGGTGGAAAAATTGGCGCAATTCGAACCGAAAAATGAATCACATTTTGATGCGGAACTGAAGGCTCACAAGTAAGTATATGTTGCATTATAATATATGCCTACTATAAAATTATTATTTACACATTAGGTTGGTCGTGAAATCCAAGGTCATGGTGGTTGATCGTCAGTCAGCTGCAAATGTTTAACAAATTGTCTCTGATTTTGTCAGATTTTTATGCCCTGGTTGGCCCTTTGGTAAATAAGTCCCTCTTTCTGTTGAAATTACGATTACGGTCAAACGAATAAAGCTAGATGCATGAAATTTGCTACCGATAATACTTATGCTGCTCGTGGTCTGATAGGGATGAAAAATTAACTTTTTAAAACATTTGTATGAAGTTTAACCAATCGTGCCTATTTTTAATTCCAGACAACCACCCTAGTAACATTGTTGTTATATGTACCAAATTTCATCCGTCTAGCTTTATCGGTTTGGCCATAAACGTAATCTCACGAACAGCGTTATAAATCAATCAAGGCTCAACATAAATATCTAAAAGTCAGAAAATTTTCTTTCAACATTTCTAGCTGATTTACTATTATTATTGAAATTTAACAAAATTTCATTTAACGGCCACCTTAATATACACATACAAAGTTGTTTCAAAGCTTATCCGTATAAGGACCTTAACTACATCTACATTTTATTCATTTGCAAAACAGCAACCCAAAATTTTAGAGGTATACAGCATTTTTACCTGTAGCTGTCGAAAAGCAATGACAGTCTGTGGGAAAATTTGTATTTTGTGTTGCCTTTATTACTTTCCAAGGGGAAAAGAAGCGTTTCAAAAGGCTTTCTGAAGTGATGAAATGAACTGACCGCTTAACCAACAACAATGTATCAAATGCATTGATGGTTTGAGACTACTGTTCGTTCATTGTGTTTATTTAAAACCAAAAAAAAAAAAAAAACAAACAAATTTATCGGAAGGCTGGTTTGCGTTACTAGTTTCGGGACCTACAAAAGGTCGATACCTTACTAGGAATCGGGGGTCCGTCCGAGAAAAACATTATTTTTACTTAGAATTGCAAACTTGATAGACTTCTACACCACTGACCTATAATAGTATATGCTGAGGTATAATATGTGTATATTAAGCAAAATGTCTCTCCATACAGATTTTGATATTCGAATGCTTCCTACAGCCTTACAAAAAATCATTGCGTATTCAATTTCAATTCAAATAAACATAAGTAAGTAAATAAGAGAACGGAAAATAGAAAAGTGAAACATGAAAAAGAAAAAAAAAAAAAAAATCACTCGCGCTGGGGATCGAACCCGGGTCCAAGGCAAACTTGTGTTAGTGCTTCAAATTTCAATATGGGAAGAAATTCTTGTAATTTTACACCTTGGGCTTATTAAAGCCCCTTATGTCATATTTAGCTTACACAAAAAAATTGTGGAACGTTTTAAAAACAATCACACATTTCTGGACGTAAATTGTGAAAAAATAATTAAGCTGTAGAAAATTTATAAAAAACAAAAAATGGAAAAAGGCTTTGAAAAATTTATAGGATAGGTACGAGGAAAACTAGTAGAAACTTGAATAATTTTTTTCAATTATTTTGTGGATGTACTTGTGGATTCAAAAATGTAAACCATCTTGCAACCACAATAGCCGTATTCACGATCTTGTTGCATCGTAGCAAATGCAAATTTGCAAGAGTAAATAACTGTGAGCATACACTGTAGTAAATTGCTATTGCAAACGTTTTAGAACAGCTGTTTTTGTTTTGCTGTCAAATATTTTTTGAATTTAAAATTTTTTTGGTATCTTATTTTAAATTAAAATGAAAGAAAAAGAAACTTAGCTGAATGTTTATGCGTTATTTAGAAGAAAACCACAATTTTATTAATTATATACATAAGTACATAAGTATATCTGTTTTTATACAATCTTAACAACATTTTTCTTTTCTTTTTGGTGGCTGTTTGTGTTTCTTTTTAATATTTGCTGCTTATTCCAGGCGCAATCCGCGAACTTTGAGTCCTTATCGTTGTATATGCATATATTGTAGTCTTAAATGCAAATACTACGTAAAAGTCTTTGTAAATGAAACCAAAACTAAATAAAAGCAAATTAAATTATATTTGTTTACATTTTAATTTTTATTTGTGACAAAAACGGTTGTCAAAACATAAAAGTCAATGAGCAATAGTGCCAATCACAAATGAAAAAATAAAATCAGTCACAATAGACTCTTGGAAATCAATCGTGCAATAGGTTTTTGTCTTGCAAATTTGGTCTTGCTTACAAGACTCTTGCTTTTGAAAAATCAATAGAATTTGTTTTTGTAATTTCAAATAATTTTGCATTTGCTACGATGCAACGAGATCGTGAATACGGCTAATATTTGAAAGTATTATGTAATTCCATCACATTTTTAAAATGACAAGTCCTAATAAACTATTAGATTGTGTGAAAGACCTTTCTAATTTTGTTTTTGTCAATTACAGAGGAAACGTAGAATCCGAATCCGCAATAAAAATATGGTGTTCTCATTTAAAATTTTGGAGTTTTTCCCGATCGGTATTGTTGAAAAGCTCTCTTAAAAAAAATTAAAAAACTGAAAACGTGTTTTTTGTTTTTTAATTTAACGTGCAGCTGTCGTAATATTGTTCTTTATAGTTCATTCTAAAATTAAGTGGTTTTGATTTAAAGAAAATATCAATACGTTCCCAATAAACAATGTTATAACCTTTAATTTCCAAATGTTTTTATAACCAATTTGCAAACGTATGGAAAATGTTTATTTTTTAGAATTTTCACAATTGATAGATATTGATAGAATTGGTAAATGTTTATTTCCAAATGTTTTCGTAATCGTGTTCCAAACGTTTATTTTATTTTTAATGACAGAGCATTTGAATCATAAATGGAAACTGTTGTTTATTAAACTTAAAAAAAACTTAACGAAATGTTCATTAAAAAATTTAAAAATATTGTATAAAAACATTTGGAAAATATTGTATAAAAACATTTATAATAAGCGTTTTACAAATGTTTTTTATAAGCTTACTATAAAGGGTCCAATTTTGATTGTTATACAATTTGAAATCAACAATTTCAAAAAATTTTGATAGTTAATTTCTAAACGAAATGTTTGCTACAATAAGATTATAATCAGGCTTGTTCTCAATTCCGATTTCGATAGAGATCGGATTGGAATCAATCTTATGATGCTTTGTGTATCGAAAAACTTAATGGAATCTGAATTTTATTGCAATAAGTAAAATTGGCTACTTGTTTCAATCCGATTTACTAAAACGTAATTCCGATGTGATGTTCAATATCGAAACGCAGAGCACCTTAAGATTGATTTCAATGTGATTCCGATCGAAATCGGAATTGAAACCATGACCGAATATGTTATTTTCGAAAAGTTTCTGATTGTTGGGTTGGAATCCAATACTTATAAAAACTAATTTTCAAACGTAATCATATGAAGTTAATTTCTACCATCTTCTGTGAAAACATTTTCAAATTTGTTTCTTAGATTTAAAGTTATCAATAATAGTAATTGTAGTTGCACCAATAATCTCGAATTTACTCAGGTTGGTGTAGAGAACTGAGAATTATCGAAAATTATGGAAATATTTAGAAAAATTTGCTAAATGAGAAGAACATGATGGTTTTAGGCTATTTCGCTGCATGTGCGGCTGGAGATATTGACGTAATTGAATGTATTTATTAAAAAGACTATCAAAGTTTAAATACGAAAATTAATGGATTTATTTAGATCGTAAAATAAGAAGAACAACCAATAACGACATTCTAAAAACAGCCCTATTAGAGGATAGGACGGACGCAAATTTTATTCAGAATTCACAAATAAATTGGCAGGATGTTTGCTCGAAAAGGAGAGTAAGTGTAACCGGAGATAAATGGAAACACACGAATTATTAACTTTCAATGTTATGTTTAAATTTTATTATTTATAATGAAAATGTTAACTTGTACTATAATGCATTTCTTTGCTTTTTATTTATTTCCAGGCAACAATTAGAAGAACAATACCGTTTGTGTTCTACATGTGATCGTCATCTAAATAAAGTTTTGCGTGAAAAGAAAAAAATGGTGCTTGGGTCAAAGTTTTTAGCATATATTATTAAAGGAGCTGAAACTTTAAAACAACCGCATTTCAATCAAATACGTTTTGCGCGACAACAACACTGGAAACAACGCTTAACGTTATGGACAACTCTTTTGATTGGTGTCAACATTTGCTGTCTTTTAAGTGTATTACCTGCATTGACCAGCAATAGTTTCATAAATGTTTTTGGTGCATCACTTGGCTCACAAATGTTTTTTGCATTTTCTCACATATTGGCATTTGGTAAAGTCATCTACGCCTATTTGGAAAAAGCCTCAGCTCATCCAAATATAATAAAGATGTGCCTATTTTTGCGCACACTGATGCTAATGCTTTTATATTCGTTGGGCTTGAAGTGGCCACAAATTGGGAATTTAAATCTTAGCAACTTGTACATGCTAGCTTGTCCATTTGCAATGTTAAGTCTTGCCTTCGCCTACAATGTTGTGGATAGTTTTAAGTTAACAAGATTTACATTTTTATTGGCCGTTTGGAGCGCTTTTGCAGGTGGCATAGTCAATGAGGATTTAATAATTTCAAAAGATTTTGCATTGGTAAGTAGCCATTGTTTTATTTTGGTCATATTTTTTTTGAAAACAAATCAACTTTTTCGTTGCAGTTGCTGGCTTCTTGTGTTACTCTAATGTTATCAGCTACATGTAAAAATAAAATTCTTGCCAAATTACATGACAACACTGCCAATAGTTTTCATAAAATTTTCTCAGAAGATTATCTCAGTGATGAAGATACTTTAAGCATGCTGAGCCAACACTTAAACAGCAGTTCAACATCAGTGCGCAGCTTGGCATCAAATCGTTCTTACCAAGCCACGTCTCCTTTAAATTCTCATTTAAGCAAATCACCCATTACTTCTTCCGTGCTATCGCTTAATAACTTGCCAACGCATGCACAACTTTCGCCGACGTCTAGTTTTAAAAGCTTCTGCATCGATGACAATCAAACGTTGCGCCCACAATATGCCGCATCGATGTGTAATTATCCTATGGGTGCTAGGCCGCGTTCACCAATATTCGCATCACACCAAGAGCTAAATTACCGCGATCGTCAACGGTCGTCTGCTTTCGGCTTAACCGCTAACGTTTTCAATAATAGTGCTCACAACGCTACCATTTCAAATGCTAGTTTTCTCGAGCCAAATGTATTTTCGTTAAAATCACAACAAAAACATCAAGCTGACAGATTTTTTACTCCAAACACCTATCCAGTTGGTGGTCGTAGTACGTTTGTTGTTAATCATGCTGCTGATGTTTCACTTGCATCACCTTTTTCTGTTTCCAGCAATGCTGTCCATCAACAAAGACTTAATAATGTATTGACACCTTCACGTTTCAGCACTACATGTCTCGCTAGCAACACGTCTGCAGCTTCTTGGCTTTCAGGCGGTTATTTTAACCAACCTAATCAAACTGATACGACCAAACGTGGCCAATATTTGCTCGAACATCGCAATGTCCTGACCACAATTGACGAGAATCTTTCCCGCGCTTCATCACAGTCATCAGGATTTGAGTCACAAAATGGTCGTTTAAATTTATCCCGCGAAAATTCATTCTGCCCAGACTCTGTTGATCTAATGCAGCGTACAGTGTGTTTGGATAATGCAAAAGGATTTCAGCCAATTGAATCTACATATAGTGGTGGTGGTGGAAATAGTGCTTTTTCACCACGGCCTTCATTGCTTTCTCAAAAAAACAATAATTTTAGTCAACCATTAACGGTTAATTGTTCAACAGCAGCATCAGTTGAACATGCCAAGAATGATATGTGGCCACGCACTTCGGCACCGCGAAAAAGCAACGGTTTGGGTGGTGGTCGTGATTCATTTAATTTGCGCAAAATAAATGAAGACTTGCCAACAATAAGACGCGGTGATTTGCTAAAAAAATGGAAACAAGGACAGCAACAAACATCATCATAAGAATTAAATCGTCAAACTGTTTCAGGGACATTTAAAAGTAATGATAGAAGTTATAGATTTAAGTAGCCCCATTGTAAATAAATGACATCAATGAAATGTTCTGTAATGTTAAGTTTTGCTAAATTTTAACAAAATGTGTTAAATTAAAAAATTGTACTTAAAAACATAAAATTTTTAAAAAAGTTGTAACTTTTTTGTTATCTTGTCTGGATTGACTGATTATGTATAATAACACTGCCACATATTTAAAGGTTTTGTAGCGTTAACATAGATTTATCTCAAATAAATAATTCTCAAAATCAACTACAACCCACAATTTTAATAATTTTAAAATAAAAATATGTATGTATACTAGGGTGGGCCGATTTGAAAACTGATCTCGGCTACCCCCCCCTATGTGAAAGTTCATTCAATTCTATGAATATTTTCCTAAGGAACTATACCTCTGCGTTCAACTTTAGTTCGGCGCATTTTCGATCGAAAATTATACCTTTCATCAATATTTTTTTTATTTTCATACTAAATTTTAAAAATTTTTATAAAGGCAAAAGTATATGATTTGGCTGGTATTCTGTCAGTAATCAATTAAATTGGCTTCTGTTTACATAAAAAGTTCACCTAATGGTGTGAAATTGATGAAATATATTTAAAAAAGTGATATGGGTCAAATAGCCGATTATTATGACCGACATTCAAAATAAACGATTCATATTTTTGGATGCATTTTTTCAAACAAAATACCAACCTAGGCTAAAAGTTCATTCAATTCCATGAATATTTGCCCAAGGAACCATACCTCTACGTTCAACTTTAGTTCGGCGCATTTTCGATTGAAAATTTTACCTTGCGTTTAATATTTATTTTTATGCTTAATTTTCAAAATTCTTATAGAGCCAAAAGTAATATCATAATATGTTTTGGCTGGTATTCTGTCAGTAATCAATAAAATTGGTTTCTGTTTTTACAAAAAGTTTACTTGATAGCGTGGAATTGATTATATTTATTCCAAACAAATTATATCGTTCAAATAACCGATTTATTATAAACGATTCATATTTTTACATGGATTTTTTCAATCGAAACACCAACCCATGTATTTTTGGATGCTAGGATGCCGAATCTGACACTCATTTTTTTCCAGGGCAACATCTAGTGTCAGTTTTAGGAAATAAATTAGCCGCTTTTTGTAATTTTACAGAACAATATACCAAAAATCTATGTAAAAATATGAATCGTTTATAATAAATATATATAATTTGACCGATATAAATTTTTGAAATAAGTATGATCAATTTCACGCTATCAAGTAAACTTTTCGTAAAAACAGAACCCAATTTTATTGATTACTGACAGAATACCAGCCAAAACATATTATGATATTACTTTTGGCTCTATAAGAATTTTGAAAACTAAGCATAAAAATAAATATTAAACGAAAGGTAAAATTTTCAATCGAAAATGCGCCGAACTAAAGTTGAACGTAGAGGTATGGTTCCTTGGGCAAATATTCATGGAATTGAATGAACTTTTAGCCTAGGTTGGTATTTTGTTTGAAAAAATGCATCCAAAAATATGAATCGTTTATTTTGAATGTCGGTCATAATAATCGGCTATTTGACCCATATCACTTTTTTAAATATATTTCATCAATTTCACACCATCAGGTGAACTTTTTATGTAAACAGAACCCAATTTAATTGATTACTGACAGAATACCAGCCAAATCATATAATGACATTACTTTTGCCTTTATAAAAATTTTTAAAATTTAGTATGAAAATAAAAAAAATATTGATGAAAGGTACAATTTTCGATCGAAAATGCGCCGAACTAAAGTTGAACGCAGAGGTATAGTTCCTTGGGCAAATATTCATAGAATTGAATGAACTTTCACATAGGGGGGTAACCGAGGTCGATAAAATTTCCTCCATACAATTTGGCCCACCCTAATGTATACCTATCTAGATGGCTTTCTTTTCTACTTTTTTGAGACATCTTTTGTCGACGCATGGAAAATGCTCCCGGAGCTCATATAGGCAAAAAAGAAACAAATGTCAGGTTTCTTAGAAACTGCAATATCAAAATCGGTTAAGAAATAACTGAGCCATAGATTTTTAAGCGCAAAAAGTCACCCAAAAACAGCTTTTTAATGGTAACTTAAGATTTTGAGGGTGTATTTCAATTTTTAAGTATAGGCAAATTAAGTACTCGACTATACCTACAATATCTACTGGGTCTCTTTAAAAGTGTATTAAATTTTTGGGATTTTGTAGCACTGTGTAATTAACCTGAGGTATGAGGTATGCTTCAACATCAGAAGCTGCTATTGATTCTAGGTCAATAGTTGTGGCCAAGCCGCTTTAGTTGGTTTTTTGCGGATATTAAAATGTGTCCGTACCTCTCTGTTTCTAATCGAACGTATTTATTGGAGCTATTTGGCCCACGGGTACTATCTTCACCGTCGCGATTGCTGACTGCCTGCTAATAGAAGTTAACGTCTTATTCCCTAAGCATACCTCAATCCTTTTTAACATTTCTGATGTATTACATATATTTATTACACAAGTCATAAAGCTTAAACTAACAGCTCGAAATGGGCAATAAATGAAGCGATTTACTTTTTGCCATGTGAAACTTAAATTCACTCCAGAGAATTTTATATGTTTTCGGTTAAAAAAGGAGCAACAAAAACCACAAAAAAAAAAAACCCTTGTCCATTCACCGCTTCGTGCAATTACTGGCTCATTAACAGTTAATTACAAACATCACACGTTGATTCCCTTTACTACCCAAGGGGAAAAGAAGTGCTTCAAAAACCCTTCTGAAGTGCATCCTTTTCACCAATAAGCGCTTCCGCTCCGTAAGAACAATACTTTCTTTTTAACATTGCATGTCATAGGATGTAAGTGAGCAAAAGCTTACCGCAGCCTTACCAAAAAAGAGTTTTTAAAGCGCTTATTTGTAATGCTGCGGTAAGCGTTTTTTCAGTAAAATTAAAAAAAAAGAAAAAAAAGAAAGAAAGAAAAAAAAAAAACTGGCCGCGCCGGGATTTGAATCCACGACCCTCCGCGTGCTAGATATTTTTTCTTACATTTACCAACCTTTTAGACCGCTCCACCAACGCCCGATGATATGAAGATGTATTAAATTTGTATATTAAGCAAATGTTGTCCTGCAGCATTACATAGAATCATTGTGCAATCAGTTTCAATTCAAGTAAGCAAAAGTAAATAAAAATGAGAAATTAAAATAGAAAAGTGAAATAAAAAAGGTTGAACAAAAAAAATTTAATAAAAGAAAAAAAATAAAGCAAATACAAATAAAAAAACGGAAAAAAAAAATCACCCGGGCTGGGTTCGAACTCACGTTGTCCTTACTGCAGCCTTATATGGAATCATTGTGTAATCAATTTCAATTCGGTTAAACAAAAGTAAATGAATAATAGGCAGGGAGCCGGTGACAGTAAAACTGCACTTACACTGATTTTCAAAATTTTTACATGAATGGATAGTGTGTGGTCATAGGTACAATTTAAGCTTGGTGTGCCGCGATTTATCCTGGCACCACTATTTTTTAGCAATTTTTGAAATTTGCATTTTTGGAAGCAAATCGCACTCATACGGATTTTAATTTAAAAAACGCCATTTTGTTGCAAATTTTTTTTAATTGAAGAAAAGTTTGGTGTGCCAACTGATATCCTGGCACAAAGTTCTGGCACACCGATTTAAAGGACATAAATGCAAAGAATTTTTTTTTTTTTTTTTTTAATTTGCTTGTTATAGCTCTACTTGGTGACATAGTACAAAGCTTAACCAAAATACCTGTCATACCAATTATATCTAGTCCAGCGATGAACATTAAAACCATTTGAAGAGTGGAACGTTAAAACATCAAAATCAGCAAAGAAAAGCAAAATTTCCGTGCAAATATCACTATAAAACACGAACAACCATTACGTGCCCATTTTTATGCCCAGTCTGTGTTCATCTGATTAACAGATATATGCTTCTCGATAATTATAAAAATTATGACAGGTATTTTGGTTAAGCTTTGTACTATGTCACCAAGTAGAGCTATAACAAGCAAATTAAAAAAAAAAAAAAAAAAATTTCTTTGCATTTATGTCCTTTAAATCGGTGTGCCAGACCTTTGTGCCAGGATATCAGTTGGCACACCAAACTTTTCTTCAATTAAAAAAAATTTGCAACAAAATGGCGTTTTTTAAATTAAAATCCGTATGAGTGCGATTTGCTTCCAAAAATGCAAATTTCAAAAATTGCAAAAAAATAGTGGTGCCAGGATAAATCGCGGCACACCAAGCTTAAATTGTACCTATGACCACACACTATCCATTCATGTAAAAATTTTGAAAATCCGTGTAAGTGCAGTTTTACTGTCACCGGCTCCCGGACTATAAGAGAAAGGAAAATAGAAAAGTGAAATAAAAGATGTTGAATAAAAGATATTTAATTAAAAAAAAAATAAAGCAAAAAAGAGTAAAAAAAAAAATCTCCCGGACTGGGTTCGAACTCACGTTGTTCTTACTGCAGCCTTATAAAAAATCATTGTGATAGTGCTTCTAAATTTCTATGGGGACAAGCACTTTTGAAGTGCTTGGATCAGAAGCGCTAGAAATTTTTCCTCTCGGGTATTAAAAGAAACACTTTGGGAAACATGATACCGCCACCACTGACACGATAGGATATTCATACAAATTATAAACATTTATGGGCGCTGTTGAGAGTGGCTATTTGTAATGGGTTGCTTATATGCGGTGGTGGGCAAAACGTTGCTCCGGAGTAGCTTCGTAAAAAAGAGCGAACTGCGAGCGTAACTTTTTGTATAGGTACACGAAGCGAGAGAACAAAAAATTCACTTCAGTTTGCTTTCAACAGTCATCGAAGCAAGATCGCTGTCGGATGGTTGAAGCAAATGTACATACACTGTATAAATGATTGATGATAGTAACTTTATATGTAGTATTAAAATAATTTATTTTCGCTTGATAGCATATTTTTATGTAAATACATATTTTCATTATATTATTGTTTTTATAATAAAGTATAATATTATAACATGTTTAAAAACGAATGGTAATTGGAATTTTTTTTTGCTTGAAAAGAGTACACACTAAATATTTAAAAAAAAATATATAAATTTACCACTTCCTGCTTCTTCTATATTATTTAAACATGTTATTTTTATATTAATAATGATTTCGTTTGTTAATTATTATTATTGTCAAAAATGTACACCAAATTTTCTCTCAGTGCTGAAGCACAACTACACAAGGATGGAGCAGAATTGCTTGCATGTAGTGGTGCCCAGCACCGCTTATATGCTACTTATGATAGTGAATTATGTACGATTTAAAAGTACAAGATCATAAAGTTTACATAAAAGAACAAAATAAATAGCACCTCTGTTGAAAGCTTTATATATGCATGAAGGCAATAAAGCCAGTGTTTTTTGAAAACATACTCAATATCGAATAAAAAGGCTAGTTTTAGTATAAGAAAGTTTCACATGCAGTTAAACCCATCAGCCTGTCTCTTTAACAAACAAAGAACACATAACCTGAAAGACGACGCCTATTCGTTTCAATAGCCATCGTGTATACATTGACTCAATTATTGAGTATATTCTATGCGCTTTAGGGTGTATTGAAAAAAAAAGAAGTAAAATTAAAATAAAAAAAATACACAAAATTTCTCTCAGAGTTTTAAGCCTGAGCATTTTTTAGGAGGTTAATTTATACCAGTGGTCGGCAAATTAATGAGTGAGGATTATGTTTGAGAGAAGATAGATTGAAGAAAGAAAAGGAGTGTTCATTATAATAAACTAGCTAGTACGAGGTGCGCGTTGTCCCACCTTTGTCCCGGTGCCTTTTACAGATGTAACAAATTTTATTCATTCTGTGTCAAATAATTCCAGAGCTATGAATGTTATTTATCGCGGTCTCTTTTACATATGCACCGAATTTCATTGATTTGCTTCAAGAAGTTTCAAAAATATGTTGAATTTTGTTTTTGAGGGGCGTGGCACCGTTTGTCTAGCCGATAAATTTCCCCCGATATATACTGACTTACTGTTAAAATTTCATCAAAATGGGTAAAGTGGTTTTCGAGTTTATAAAAGACAAACAAACAACAAACTTTAATTTTTATATATGAAGCAAAACACCCCAAGCGTACCAGTTGAACATTTTTTTTCACCAAAATTAATCTACTTTTGCACTTTTTTAAAAAACCCCCCTTAATTTTTTTTCAAAAGCACTTCAAATTAAAGCATAATTTATAAGCTTTAAAATTATGTATGACTCAAGATGGGATTCGGTCGATAGATGAGAGTTTTTGGCTTTTGAACGCCCGCGAAAAAAGTGTACTAGGCATAAAATGCTTATAATCGTTCAAGAAATATGTGTGAATTTTTTTAAACTTTTTTATTTGAAAAACTTTTTTAAAACAAAAAAAAATTTTTTTTTAACTTTCCAAAAACTTCCCCAAAACTTCACACGTATTTTTTGGACGATTCTAAGCAATTTATGCCTTGTACACTTTTTACGTAAGATGCCTTCCTCTTGAGTGAACAAAAAGTTTTGCCTGCCGCGGGAGTTCAAAAGCCAAAAACTCTCATCTATCGACCGAATCCCATCTTGAGTTATACATCATTTTAAAGCTTATAAGCTATGCTTTAATTTAAAGTACTTTTAAATAAAATTTAAGAGTTTTTTTTTTTAAATTCAAAAGTATTACTAAGTTTAAAAAATTTTGGTGAAAAATAATTTTTTTCACCATGTAATATTTTTTTTTTATAAAAATAACAATTAAAAATGAATTGGACCAGTTACTAACATATATCAATTTACAATCTTTGGTGTAAGCTATAAATTTTTGAAAAAACACCCTTTTCATGAAAATGACTAAAAACGCCAACTTCAACACCCTGTATTTTAACAACAAATGGTACTAGGACCAAATCCTTCCGGATTATTGTTTTTGCACACCGGATCTACCATACGTGTAAAATCAAATTTGAGCAAAATCGGAGACAAAAAATTTTCAGCTGGTACACTTGGCGTGTTTTGCTTCATATATTAGATATATCGCATTTTTTAAGCAATGTTCTTAAGTTTTAAGTATTTCTCGTCCTTAGCGTACTTAGAATACTTTAACTCATTATAACACAGTCTTTGGAAAAAGAGTTGAAAAGAACCATGAAAAACCTGATACAATAGGAAAATATCTTCTAGAAAATTGTTCCTTGCACGATTTTTAACTTTGGGACAATAAGACTTTTCCAAAGAGAGAGTTTAACACTCAAAATTTTGTTTTGTGGATATTTTAGCTAAAAAAACAATATACGGTTGATTTAAAGATCGAGATATTAATTTTATATTATTTTAAATTTGAATATATTAAATTTCATATATCGCACGACTCATTACGAGCATATTTGAGATTGTATTGAATTGATTTTATATAAAACTGCGATGATCGACCTATAAATGACCTTCAAAAAATTTTTAAAAAATATTCAGCTTACTTTTTTAACACTCTATTTCAGATTGTTAGCGGTAGTCGCGGAATTCCAAAAATTATATTTTTGAAACACTCTAATATGTAGGTATGTATTGTAGTAGCAACTCTACTAAAATTATATTCTAGTCACGAAACTGATTCAAAGGATTAAGGCATTTCCTTGGCATTAACTTTGGGGTGGGATACATAGCTGCGTTATTTGAGCTGCTGTTATCGCTCTCTCTCGCCATATCGATATATGGTGTATTACACACGTAACTGGATAACATTTGGATTATAAGTAATACTAGTTGAGAAATTTTTTTTTTTTTATAAATACAACTTAAAAAAAAAACACATGATTTGACCGACTATTGGCGGAGTTATGAGCATTTAAAAAAACTAATTAATGTCGTTTTTGGAGCTTTTTCAGTTTTTAAAGAATTTGTATCTCTGAAACGGTTCGATAAAAAAAATTTTAAAAAATAGTGGTTGCAAAAGCCAAATGCTGGTGCCGTGACATAGTCCCCACGGACATAATCCCCAATGATTCGGACATAGTCCCCATTTCTAAAATGGAGATTGTTTCTAAAATGGAGATTATGTCCGAATAACTTGCGGACATAATCCCCGAAAAACTTGCGGACATAATCCCCAGGAAAAAACGGACATAATCCCCATAACGATATTTCCTAACGTCTTATTTTGTTATTGAAAACAGCCGCAGCTCAGGATTTACAACTCCCAAAAATTCCAATACCGTTTCCGCGGCGGCCTTCAGCCGCGAATCAGTCTATAATATATCCAACACCTTGTTTGCTAGCCACAGTAATTTTACATAAGAGTAGGGGTAAGTGGGCGGCCTGCGGCCGCAGCTCAGGATTTAAAACTCCCAAAAATCCAATATCGGCTTCTCGGCGGACTTCGGCCGCGGATCAGTCTATAATATCTAACACTAATTATATAAATTTTTTAAATGGATTATTTCAAAAATTTTGTTCAATCTTAATTAAAATTTGCGGACATAACCCCCAATACCAAAATGGGAATTATGACCGAAAAATTTTCAGACATATTCACCATTTATGAAGTGGGGATTATGTCCGTTGGGCTTATGTCCGGTGACCCCAAATGCTATCCGGTTACGTATGTAATGTCCCATATACTTATATTCGAGTGTATCAATGACGTTCTTTGAATTCTCTCTGCTTTCAATGTTGATAGCAATATTGAGATACTTAAAGTATTCTTGAACACAAGAAAATCTAATTTTCCCAATCTGGACAAAGTCGAGAAAGTGTTGCAGCAGAAACAAACCAACTACAAGTTACCAGTTATATGAGGTGGTTATGCTACACCATCACGTACATCAGCGCAAAGAGAATTTATATTTGTTTGATTTCGATGAAGCCTTATTTGATGGGAGCGACTGGAATTAAGTAATTCTCTTTGCTGCGAACAAAAATCATTATACACGCCCATACTAGAAAAAAAAAAACGAAATTATTGATAAAAGTTTATATTTTCACACAAGGCACAATTTTTTCGACCTACGAAATTTTACTAGTTTTCAGACGCTTTTTAATTTAAATTATTTCTCCGAAATAAAAAAATGTTACTTAATGAGTTTTACCTCATATCCCCTACACTGCTTTAAAGCTGAAGCGTTGCTTTGAGCGCAACTTTGCTCATAGCGTGCTGTCCATCGCGACCTTACGTGCTTCTATCACAATGGCTCAAAGAGTTATTATCCCTTATATTTGTTACTACATTATGTAGGTAACATTATTTATTCATAACTCTATGGTTAGCTTTTTGAAAATGTATTCTTTTAATTAATGCTGCAGTAGCAGCTCGTCACAATTAGCGATGTTTTTCAGAAAAGTAAAACATTTGTTTGGCTTAACATAACGAAGATTTTATAAATTTTGCAACATAAAAAGAAAAAAAAAAAAAATTTTATATTTTGCACTGCAAGCAGTTTTATAAAATTCAGTGAAATGCGAATTTGCACAAATTTACAATTTCCGTTGACGCTTTAATGTTGTTACTGTGGCGTTGTTGCAGCGCATCGTTTCGTCGTGTCGCACAGTGTAGTAAAATCGAAAATTTTTAGCCAAAAGTGAAAAAAAAACTGTAGTTCCGGGAAATTTTGGTAAGATATTTTGAAAAATAAATCTCCAGGACATTATTAATCAAGCAAATAATAAAGTTTAGACGTTTACTTTACACCGTACAAACGTTAAAATATAGAAAAATGTTTAATATCGAAAATTGTGATTTAAGTTGTACCAAATACAAATCGTTGGACAAGTTTTGCTTTCAAATTCATATATTTTTTCGGCTACAAGTATTTAACTATGTTCTTTTTTTGCATATTTTGGTATATCACTAACTTTCGTAAAAAAAAAACTAGTAAGGGTGTTAACTTTGGCTTAGCCAAACTTTGAATACCCTACACTGCAGTATTTTGAAAATGTTGCTTGCACGGGAGATGCCATGATCTCTTGTACGATTTCACATAGCTTTTGCTCATATCTTGCACTTACTATTCTCAGTGTCTGAGTCAAATTTGGTTGGATTATCTCAAAAAACGCTTTCGTACAGCATTTTTGATCTTTTGCTTATATGGGAGCTGCCACGCCCTCTATACCGAGTTTGCTTAGTTTTAACTCAGAGTGACCGGATACCGCTCATTTTCAATACGAAGAGCTTTGACGACGTAGGCAGTGTAGCAAATTTCATCGAATTATCTTGCTTCCAAAAAATATAAAAATGATTTCAACGGACAGACATAGCTATATCGACTCAGGAGATGACACTGATCGAGAATATATATACTTTTCTATACCTGCCACGCCTCCCTTTCCGCGTTGCAAGCGGAAGGACAAAGTGGGCGCAGGGCATACAAAATAATGGTAAAAGTGGCGTATTTCTAAGAAACTCAAAATTTCTAGCGTTATTGTTGCGAATTACACAGTGCGACACATGAAAAGTGAACTAGAATCTGTTATAAGGCGTCGAAGTACTCGCCGAAACAAGTAATTCTGCCAGAGCGTTTTGCAAAGTTGACTCATATAAGGATTTTATGGTCATTTTTGCGATTTTAAGGCACAAGATGAATTTTTTTCGGTTAAGTTTGTTCGGCATTTTTTTTCTTCTATACAATAGCTACAACATTGCTGAAGTCATCAAAACAATATGGAGATATAGCCATATGAAAAAATCGAAAAATCCAATTTGAGGCAAAAAGTTGCAATTTTCAGCATTATAATTATAATTATCCAGCTGAAAATTGCAAATTTGAGCGATTTTGAGGATTTTGAGCGATTTTTCGATTTTTTCATATGGCTATATCTCGGTAACGAGCCGAGATATTGTTTTGATGACTTCAGCAATGTTGTAGCTATTGTATAGAAGAAAAAAATGCCCAACAAACTTAACCGAAAAAAGTTCATCTAGTGCCTTAAAATCGCAAAAATGACCACAAAATCTTTATATGAGTCAACTTTGCAAAACGCTCTGGCAGAATTACTTGTTTCGGCGAGTACTTTCGACGCCTTATAACGGATTTTAGTTCATCGTCAATGACTTGAAAAATGTTGCACTGTGTTATGACCAGATTTTGCAGCACTGTGCATTGTGGTATTTTGACGGAAAAACAGAAATTTTTCGACCCCTAGATTTCAAAAATGAAATGATGAAATGTAATGGTTGGTTGGTAATCGGTACAAACATCGAAAAATGTAAGATTCCTAGGACTAGATTAGAGATTAGATTAGAGTGGTTGCTTAGTAAAACGATGCTAAGCCCAAGTAGCACTGTTAGTGCCGTTTTAATACCACATAAGTGATCGGCTGAATGGTAGGAGGGGTTGTCAGGGTCTGGATTAGATATCTTTTAAAGGAAACTGTAAAGAATATTTATATCCATTTTTTTCTATTAATGTAGTTGAGCAGGGAGCCAATCTCAATATCGGCGAGTTCACTCAAATCGTTCAAAAAGGGTTTTCCTAGAGATTTAAGCCTGAGTCTAGCTAGAGCAGGGCAGTTGCAGAGAAAGTGCTCGAGAGATTCCTTCTCGTTGCCATCCAAGCAACTTCGACAGAAAGAATTAAAGGGGATACCCAGCCTTTCGGCATGTTTGCCGATGGCCCAGTGCCCAGTGCAGACTGCAGCGATTCTTGCAATATCAGTACGATTTTTGGATAGCAGGTCTGATATTTTTGATTTGTTAAATGAAGGCCACATTGCTCTGGAAATCCTGCATGTTTCTAGAGCTAACATTCGCTTCGGTGAGGAAATGCGAGAAAAGGTGCCGTGACATAATCCCCACGGACATAATCCCCATTCACGATATGGGGATTATGTCCGCAAGGTATTCGGACATAATCCCCATTTTTTCAATGGGGATTATGTCCGCAAATGTTTCGGACATAATCCCCAGGAATAAACGGACATAGTCCCCATAACGATATTTTGTTATTGATAACAGAGCAGCTCAGGACTTACAACTCCCAAAAATTCCAATACCGTTTACGCGGCGGCCTTCAGCCGCTGATCAGCCTATAATATATCCAACACCTAGTTTGCTAGCCACAGTAATTTTACATAAGGGTAGGGGTAAGTGGGCGGCCTGCGGCCGCAGCTCAGGATTTAAAACTCCCAAAAAGCCAACACCGGCTTCGCGGCGGCCTTCGGCCGCGAATCAGTCTATAATATATCCAACACCTAGTTTGCTAGCCACAGTAATTTTTCATAAGAGTAGGGGTAAGTGGGCGGCCTGCGGCCGCAACTCAGGATTTAAAACTCCCAAAAATCCAACACCGGCTTCCAACACTATATAATTTTTTTAAATGGATTATTGCAAAAATTTTGTTCAATCTTAATTAAATTTTTCGGACATAACCCCCATTGGGATTATGTCCGAAAAATTTGCGGACATAACCCCCATGGCCAAAATGGGGATTATGACCGAAAAATTTTCGGACATAATCCCCATTTACGAAATGGGGATTATGTCCGGTAACCGCGAGAAAATCCCTTTCTTCACCACACCTATCGGAGTGCATACACCCTCAAAATGTGTCCCGCTTAGAGAGGAGCCAAGTCTAGCTAGCTCATCAGCCTTTTCGTTACCTTCAATGTTCCTATGACCTGAAACCCAGACGAGAGTAAGTTCAGATCGACGCCCTAGTTCGATTTAATTTTTTCTGCATTCCTCAACCAGTTTTGATTTTATTGTTACTGAGTTCAGCGCCTTAATAGCGGCCTGACTGTCAGAGAAGATCGCCACTTGTCTAAGGCTGAGGTTAGTGGTCTCTACTAGCCTGCATGCATTGAGAATGGCGTAAACTTCCGCCTGAAATACGCTAGCTGAATTAGGTAAGCTAAAAGATTGAGATATATTGAGGTCTTTCGAAAATACACCCGCACCCACGCCACAGTCCATTTTCGAACCATTAGTGTATATGGTGGTTGCAAAATTTAGGCTAGGCGTACTGTCTTCGCATAGGTTTCTTTTTGGAAACCACACACCACAATTTTTCTCGAAATTTAGTATGGGGCAGATGCAATCTGTGTGGGAGTTAGAAAGTTCAACTGGTAGTGTATCAAGGATGGAGCTGTGACCATACGTCTAATGCATCCAGCAACCGGCTTCTCTGAGACTAATCGCACTACTTCCTAGGACTATTCTGAAAAACTTTCCTTTGTTCCGTTTTTCTAAATATGCAACACTGACGGAGATGTAGCCGTCGAAAGACCGTGATATAGCTTAATGAAAACAGGAACTGGAAAACCGGAACCCATTGATGGATTTCAATAATGTTGATGTAGGTATTTTAATTGGCTACAAAATTGGCGTACAAACATTTTAGATCCGAGTCATGGTTTTCGAGATATGGCAAATTTTTGACCAGTTTTCTTTTTCCAAAACATGTATGAAGCCATACCACTGTGCGTCGTCGCCCCACAAACCACTCCGTCCGTCACTACACTGCACTTCATCGCACAACTCAACTTAAGTACTGCAACAAAATATTTTACTGGTTGTAAGTTGTAAGTGGAACATGACAGCCAGCAACTACAAGATGCTCTTGGTGGTACACAATACAAAACAACAAAATCAAAATCACAATCACAAGAAAACAAACGCAGTCTTGCAAAAGGAATTTGCATAAAAAAAAAAAAATAAAAAAATGGAAACTTTCATGTTGCACATGTAATGGAAAAAAGTGTTTCTTGCAAGGAAGAGTGCAGGAGATTGCGTTAAGGAAGAAAAAAAACTTAACCCTTAAGACTGTCTGCCACCTGACTACTAACTGAAACAGCATTTCTAGATAAAATTAAATCTATGTATTCAAAGCAATTGCTTATGGAACAGGTGTTGCTGCAAATGTTGCAGCTTGTGGCAGATAGGCAAAGTGCAGCAGCACTATTTCTTTTGCCAGTATCAGTGGAAATGCATACTAAAGTAATCAAAGCAAATGCGATTTTCGCCAACATATCCATTGGCGCATTTTTATAGTGTATAGTATCCCAGTTGGGCCAATAGTCATCGAAGACATTTTCGTCAACGACTATGTCATCTACAATGACTACATTCAGAACTTTGGGGACATGATAGATGACAAAGTCTTGTAAGATGTCGGCAATGAATTTAAAAATACTTCAGAGTGCGGAGATTTTAATTTCTTAAACAAAAATCTTAAAATTCATCATTAGAAGCATACATTTTTTTAATTTTTATTAAAAATTATATGTTGCTAAAACCCTTATTCCCATTGGCGTTTTAATTGTCGATTTATCGGCGCCTTTTTTCAATATTTGGATTTTGGAAGCATCAAGCTGTCATCGAATCAAATCAATTTGAAGGTAAATCCTAATATCGTGAATAAACGCATACATACATTTGGACTCTGGAGGTAGTATATTAAAATGACGAAGAGGATTTATCGAGGTCTTAGGGAAACAAAGCAATCAATCTTCGTTAGTGATAATTCACATCGTAAACCCTCCTTCATCGTTTCAATATACGTCGTTCACCATGAGGAAATTAGGATTTTAGTCAGCATCTTCAAATGGATTTGATTCGATGACATGAATACTTCCAAAATTTTACACAAAATTGTCATTAATCAAAACATTTGGACAAAGTCACTGATGTTTTCGTTGATGAAAGTATGTAAAATTTGTCGCCCTTAATGTCATCAACGACAACGTAAGGGAAACTGTCGCTCTTAATGTCATCAACGAAAATATGTAAAAATTGTCGCTCTGAATGTCATCGATGACATCGTAAAGGAAACTGTCGCTCTTTATGTCATCAACGACATCGTAAGGGAAACTGTCGCTCTTTTAGTCGTTGATGAAATATGGGACACTTGTATGGAAATTTCGTTAACGACTGCCATACAAAAATACGCATTCGTCATCAATGATTTCATATGTTCGTGCACCCGTCATTGATGATTTCTTGTAGACTGGCCCAACTGGGATGCTTTGTGACTTATTAAGAGAACATACACACATGTGTAGAACCAGTGTAGCAACAACAATAAAATGATATAAACCATGAAGTTAACTCCTTTGGAAAGCAACACTGCAAGAACGATGCATATGCCTTAGTATAACTAGCGAAAACAACACAACTGGTGCTACACATCACTTAAAGTAGTGAATGATAAATTGTGTGGGGCTTCTTACTTATATATAAACTTATTTACATAGGGGAATGTCGTCAGGGTTGGGCCACTTTTTAACTCTCCTCTGTATCTTTTTTTATATATTTGAATACTACCAAATTATTATTTTTATTTAAAAGTGCGGACCTTTATCTATAACATACCTTTAGGACAACTCGCTGCGATTTCGGAAAAAAGAGTTATTGACGAAACTAAAAAAAAAAGTAGTCAGGGTTGGGCCACCACCAAATATCGATGAAATATGTACTAAAATAGTGTGTAATGAATATGTATGAAACTTTTTATTGTTTTTTATTCGATTATACAAAATTCCGATGAGAAATCTCCGTAATAACATTAATATGAATCGCAATTTGGGCAAACATAGTTAGGGTATTCACAAAGGTGTGTTAAATCCGCTCTTAATATTGCGACGATTTAATTTTAATACTAATAATAATAATAGGTGTCAAAAAAAGTAAACAATCGAAAATGAACATCGGTATCATTCAAATTAAGTGCATTCTGCAAGCACAATACTTTTGTATGTATGTATGTATGTATGTATTCTCCTTTAATTCCTATGAAATCTCTCCATTTGTCACGATCCCTTGCGATGACTTTGATCTCTTGCCACAATTTTCCCGATTCTTGGATTTCCTTTTCCAACGACCTTTTCCCGTTGGTTTTCTTGTTTATTTCGCTGTGTGGTTTCCGGAGAGTGTGATCAATCCATCCCCATTTGCGCAGCTTGATCTCGTTTGCTATAGCCTTCTGTTTGCATTTTTGATGTAGCTCGGCATTTGATTTAGTGCGAGGCCACCAAACCTTTAGTATACGCCTTAAGTATTTGTTGACGAATACTTGCAGCTTGTTCGTTAGTTGTTCAGTATCAAGCCATGTTTCGCACCCATATAACAAAACCGATTTCACATTCGAATCAAAAATGCGTACTCTCGTTTTGGTGGATATAACGGATGAAGACCATATTTTGTTCAGTTGAGCAAACGCGCCTTTTGCTTTTGCTATTCTTGAGTTGATATCCTCTTTTGCTCCACCATCCATGGAGATAATGCTGGGTGCGTGACACATCCCATTTATTTATTTTAGGGCATTCTATTTCACCAAAAAAAATTTAGAGTTCTTGATATTTTTCTATACCATTTGATACTTTCCGAGTTTTTTCTTCTTATTATTCTCATCGGTTAATTTATCATTTTGAAAGCTTGAACATTGGAGATGAAGAGATATGAATTTCATCACAAAAAATAGCTATGAATAAAAACATCGACTAAAATAATAAGATCAGATTATTGACCGAGCAGGAATAGGTCTCCAGGTACTGGTTTTTTAATCGTCATATTACGAGGGGCACCACTTATATTTCGGGAACTGGCAACACTAATATCAATAGCTAAAATCTGGCAACACCATAATAAAGTTTGACATTTTTAAGCACAAACGTACTCACAACGTTTTGACGTCCAAGTGCTATTTGTTCTGTTTACAGTGAGTTAAGAAAATCAATTTGGCCAAAAAATGGAAATTTCATGAAAAGGTTTTCGTTGGATTATTTTTCACAACTTTCGACGTGGATTATGTCAACAAGAATGTGTCGATGAACTCAGTTCGATAAAGCACCATCAAAAACCACAGTATATGGTTGGTATAGTGAATTCAATTGTGGTCGGAGTTCGGTCTCCGACGAATTCCGTGAAGGTCGTCCAAAATCGGTTGTTGTGCTACAAAACATCGATGTGGTGCATGAACTGATAATGAAAGATCATCATGTGGTATATTGTGAGAAAGAAGCATCCTTGCACATTAGTTCCACTCAAATACATTCGTTTTTACATGAACACTTAGTTGTAAAAAACGTTCGATCTTGTTGGAAACCCCATAATTTATCAATCGCTCAAAGAAAAAGGCTCGCATCGTTTAGTGTAAGGAAATAATTAAAAAATTCAACCGTGGTGCTTCAAAAGACTTGTATAAGATCATGACAGGTGACGAATCATGGATATATGCGTATGAGCCGGAAAAAAAAACAGCAATCGACCGTGTGGGTATTCCAAGACGAGCTAAATCCAACAAAAGTTGTTCGTGGTCACCTGTTTCTTCGGCCGAATGGGTTATGTGGCCACTATTCCGCTTGAGCAAAGTGGGACGGTCAATTCTGAGTGGTAACCGATCATTTGTTTGCCGGAAGTCTTCGGAGAAATTCGTAAAACCAACCCCCGAAGACGAATCATTCTCCATCATGACAATGCGAGCTCTCACACATCTCGTGAAATAGGAGAATTTTTGAGCAGTCAAAACATCGAATTGATGACTCATCCTCCGTACAGTCCTGATTTTGCACCCAATGACTTCTTCTTGTTCCCGAACATCAAAGGTAAACTGCGTGGTCAACGATTTACGAGCGCCGAAGAAGCAGTTCAAGCGTTCAAAAACCATGTTTTGGTGGTGTCTCAAGAGGAATGGGAAAACTGCTATGACAAATGGTTTGGACGAATGCAAAAGTGAAAAACAATAAAGCCATTTTCAATTAAAAATGTTTGTTATTATACAAGTAGTGCCTTACGTATATAGAAACAATGGCACCCATATTTCGATCAATACCATGGTCAGGTTAATCAGAACCTTAAGAAACAAAAGTGGCAATTTTTTCTGGGACAATTGTGTAGCAATCTCAATAACAACATAATTAATGAGTCATTGGAAAGCAGTAAAGAAATATTTTCATGTAATTTCTCCCACTAAATAAAATGCTTATATGAGGACATAGACACATTCGTGTGCTGTATGAGAGCACTAAGTAGAAATGAAAAATGCGCTACAAATAAAATACCACAGCTGCCTCCCTCAATGTTTGGCGAATTTGTATTCCATTTTTAGTTGCATACAACACTCTGAATTGAAATGGAACTGGGACTGTGACTGTCGTTGGAACGCACTACTTAAAATTGTATGTAAATAAAATTATTTTCAAGTAATGCAACGGGTAATGCATTGCAAATAAGTTGCAGCTGTTGTTGTTGTTGTTGCTGTTGCAGTCCTTGCACTACCGATATGTAATGCACTTAGTACAGCAACAAATTATGCCAATTTTGTTATTAAAAAAACAAAAATAAATAAATAGTTTTTAGTTTCAAAAGGTTTTCCAAATGCCGGCAGCTCATTGCTGGCTGGCTGAAATGTTGGCTTATAGAGCATTCAGCTTTAAAAAATAGCAGCATACAGCAAATGGTTGCACAATGATGCTGTACGTGCATCTACATAGTTTCAGTGGCGTAGATAACATCTATAAATATATTGTACACAAAAGAATCTTTTATTTGATTCTCCCATAACTATTGTTGACCAATGGGAAATTGATCCCCATGATTCCTCCCCCTCTCTAAGTCACTGCATAGTACCCACGGTGTTTGTTCCGAAAGAAATAAAACTCTTTTGGGACTACGAGTAAGTAATATGTAAATTATGCTTAATAATGTTTTATTAAAATTCATCCTATCGTGGTTGTACGAATAGAAAACCAAGTTTTTTTTTATGTTTGTCATGATTTCCATGGAACAGCATCGTAAAACAATTTAAACAAATCATGATAATTTGGTTTGCATTTGCAAATTGAGCGTTTCGAAAATTTTTAAGTTGTGGATAAAATGCAAAATGTTGGGTAGGATTGCCAATATATATTTTACTGTTACAGCCCTACAAATTTTTTGTTAACACCTTATACGAGTAAGAGTTCATTTTCTACATATATTGATATGCAATCGAATTATATAGCTACATACTTATGTACTTAGCTGTTAAACAGTTTGCATTGCTTTACCTTTGCGAATGCATCAAACTTCATTCGTATGCGTTTAGCTTATGAGATATAACGAATTTCGTTTTTGAGTAGCGTAACATTGCCTTTTTTCCAGTGAAGAGTTTTTTTTCTATTTAGGGGCGTGGTACCGCCCACTGAAAAACATAATGGTCATGTTATCGTTCCTTAGAGCTAATTCTATTTCCATACCAAATTTCGTAAAAATCGATGCAGTGGTTTAGCGTGATAGCATTTTTTCCATTTAGGGGCATCGCCCACTTTAAAAAAAATAAAATCGTATGTACTGCTCATCCTCACACCTTTCCAACAAAACAAAAAAAAATTTAAGCCAATCGGGGCGTGGTACCGCCCGCTAAAAAGCATAATGGTCATGTTATCATTCCTTAGCGTGGCTTAGCCGTGAGAAGGTTTTTTTCATTTAGGGACGTGGCACTGCACACTAAAAAACATAATGGTCATGTTCAGGCCAGTGCACACGGGGGTTTTTTCGGGTGTTCAAACCCCCCAGGAAGGTCTTTTACCTAAATATAATGGTACAAATTTAGTGTTTCATATAGTGGTCCCTCATTTTCATATATGAAAAACCCCCCAAGAGCAAATCCAGCGCACGGTTCTGTTCATGTTATCGTTCTTTAGTGCTAACCCTATCTCCATTCTAAATTTCACAGAAATCAAGAGCTAAACCACCGTTAGAGCGTCTTTTCCATTTAGGGCATGGCACCGCCCACTTAAAAAAATTATAATCCTGTGCACTGCTCCTTCTCACAACCTTTCCAACAAAAAAAAAAAAACCAAGCAAATCGGTTGAGATTTAGGTATAGAAACTTAATAGATAGGGGCATGGCACCGCCCACTTTAAAAAAGATATAATTCCATGCACTGCTCCTCCTCACAACCTTTCCGACAAAAAAAAAAATCAAGCAAATCGGTTGAGATTTAGGTATAGAAACTGAACCGATTTCGTTTGCCTGTTTATTTATAGATAGGGGCGTGGCACCGCCCACTTTAAAGAAGATATAATTCTAACTTTTCCAATCGGATCATTAGTTTCCGAGATATCATTCATTGAAGTAATGGTATACAAATGTAATATAGTCCTTTAAAGGGATTAGCGATACCTTTACTTCAATCGATGATGTCTCGGAAACTAATGATTCTATTGAAAAAGTTAAAAGTACACTTTAAAGAGGAAGCTCAGGGCTATTCAATGCTGCTGACAAAAAAGAACTAGACTACTTTCAAAATGTACGCCATATGTCTGAAAATAGCGTTTTCTGCACTTTAAATCAAAGATAACTCGGATCTCAGACGTGATGGAGCAAATCGAAGGTCATATTCGGATTCGGCTCTTGAACGCCAGCGGTAAGCAAAACTCTTTTTTTACTTAAGAAGAAGGCATCTTAGGAAAAAAGTGTACAACGCATAAATGCTGAGAATCGTCCAAGAAATACGTGTAAAATTTTTTGGAAAGTTTAAAAAACTTTTTTTTTAATAATATTTGAAAAATTTTTCAACCAAAAAAAGTTTCAAAAAATTTCAAAAAATTGTACACGTGTTCCTTCGACAATTCTAAGCATTTTATGCCTAGTACACTTTTACGTAAGATGCCTTCCTCTTGAGTAAAAAAAGAGTTTTGCCTGCCGCGGGTGTTCAAAAGCCAAAAACTCTCATGTAGCGGCCGAATCTCATTTTAAAGTTTATAAATTATGCTTTAATTTAAAGTACTTTTAAAAAAAATTTAAGTTTAAAAAGTGTTGGTGAAAAACTATTTTTCACGAGACAATCCTTCAAAACGGTTAGTACCACTAACTTCCTCGTCCCAGAATCGAGTAAAACTTCACGTCCGAAGACAAAAATTAGTCTAGCCTAAACTTAAATATTCTTCACTGCAACACTTTGAAAATATTGCATGTTTAGGAGGTGCTACGCCTTCTTGTCCGAATTCAATTAGTTTTTGCTCAGAGCTTCTACTAACTAGTTTTTGTGCGAAATTTTATTGCATTACCTCAAATAACACTTTCACTACAGCTTTTTACAAACTTTGGGTGCATGGGAGATGCCACGCCCTCTTGTACGAATCAACCGAGTTTCTGTTCGGTGCTTGAATTTACTATCCTAAGTATCGCTGGGAAATTCGGTTGGGATATCTCAGAAAAAGCATACACCATAGTATTTTGAAACTTTTGTCTACATGGGAGGTATCACGCCCTCTTGTCCGAATTCACCTAGATTTTGCTTAGAGCTTTTACTTATTAGTATTTATGTGTATTTTGGTTGCGTTATTGCGAATGATGCTCTTAGTATGGTGTTTTGAATATTCTTTTGCATGAGAAGTGTTTTTTTCTTACCGATTTCGCCCATTTTCAACCAGACAAGCTAACTTTGATGACGTAGGCAGTGTACCAAATTTCATCGAATTATCTTGCTTAGTTTTCCCGTAAAAATTACTTCTATAGACAGAAGTACAGGGAGAAAGATATCTGGATCGACTCAGGAGATGACGCTGGTCAAAAATATAAGTACATACTTGCCACGAAAAGACAAAGTGAATATATCCAAAGTGTAGAGCAAGGGTGTTAGCGTCTTAAAATCACTCAGCCAAGCGCAGTCTACAACAAACATCAAATATCAATAATCTTTATATTAATACGCAAGAGAAAAATTCGTCCGACCTTTTTTACTATTTTAAAAATAGAGCACGACTCTGAATTATGCATCAATAGAAAGGTACTTGTGTGCAGATGTGCACAAAGTTAAAATTATTTTAATATGCTACCCTTAAGCCTGCCAAAATTAAATACAAATTTTCAATATTAACAACAGCAAAATGCAATTTTTTTAATATAAACAACAACAAAATACGCGTTCACTCAGAGATGAAAAAAGGATAAAGCAAAAAGAGAAAAACAAAAAGCAAAGCACTGACTTCGTGTTTTTTGTTTTCTTTTCATTTCACATTTTTCATTGTACCAGGAATGAATGAGTTTTTTGTTTTTGTACCAAATAGCAAAAAAAAGTACAAAAACTGCCTAAAAAGTACCAAAATTATTCAATATATTTGTGGTCGAATTTTGACCATTGGGCGGTTTCGAGAAATTTGGAAAATATTGAAATATTGTGTTTGTTGTAGGCGAGGCAAAATTGGCTTACATTTTTCTACGCTGTCACTCTTGGTGTAGAGTATAAAAAATAGATTTCCTTTATTCATTTAACTAATGATGACGACAACTCTGGTCTCATCAATATCATTTTTATATTGATGATATTTTCCCGACATCTCAAGTTTATGCAAAACGAAAAAATATCTACGATTGTGATGAATTCAATTTGCATTATGAACGCAACCGTTACAGTACAACAGCAGCAGTAACTCGATTTATTCATACAGATATGTAACAATA
Source organism: Calliopum simillimum (assembly GCA_951812925.1). Taxonomy (NCBI): domain Eukaryota; kingdom Metazoa; phylum Arthropoda; class Insecta; order Diptera; family Lauxaniidae; genus Calliopum; species Calliopum simillimum. Next base: position 58,591,276 of record OX638372.1, read on the forward strand.
TGTATATAGCCAGCTTTTTGAAGGTAGCTAGGTGAGTGGGGGGGTAAATGCATTTGTGGTGTACGTGAATAGTGGGCGTACAATGAGTCCATACAACAACATCAACAACAACAGTAAATACTCAAACAGTACGACTATTTAGAGCATTTTTACTGCAACATTTGTTACAAGAGAAATTCTTCAGGCTCAACATTCAGCATTCAACATCCAGCATTGAACACACACAAAATGTTGAATGCTGTATGTTGAACTAAATTGGAAGCTTAATTGTGATCGTAAATATGTCAATTAATTAATCCTAGCTAGCTAGCACTATGTTGTGGTAGCCCCAGGATGGGCAATAGCCATAGAGAAGCCACTGTAGTAATCAAAATTGTAGGTCAGCAAATGGCGAGTGCTTGGAATAATTATGGTTCTGCAAAGAAGAATAATAATACATACAAAGGAAGAAGAAAAAATAAATAAAAATACAAAGAGAGACCGACTGACAAGGCAGACAAAAAGCATATAACGGTACATTTCTTTATGTTGGCTCGTAATTGCTGAATTATGTTGAACATTAGCGTATGAATCATGAGAGGGGGGGGGGGGGGGTTGGGTCGGTTTGTTGCTGCTGCTGATGTTGTCTGTTTGCTCATGTCAAATATATTCCGGGTCATGTACTGTTTTTGTGTACTAGAAATGAAATGGACAAAAGTCATGTGTTCGCATTTATTCTTAAAGCATAACATGTCTGGGCATTTAGTTATTAGGATTATACTGTTTCATATTAGGATTTTTACAATTAATTTTATCATAATCTCAACGAATTTGTTGACATGCAATCATTAGGTTTTGTTTATGTACCACATGGGATATATAATTTTTTATTTTTGTAACCACATGCAAATAACAGCTGGCTTGAAAAAACTGTTTTTTAAAAGTGTATCAATATTATTATAACTAAAATTGAAGGTTTCCTTCTTGAAAATTTGAGAATGAAAGTTGACAAATATCGTAGTTGCGCAGTGTGTCTTCTTTAGTGTGAGTACAGTCACTAGAATCATCTACAAAATTCCGATTTATACTGCTATACCCAATCCTCTTGAGACACCGCCAAAACATGATTTTTGAACGCTTCAACTGCTTCTTCGGTGCTCGCAAATCGTTGACCACGCAGTTTACCTTTGATTTTCGGGAACAAGAAGAAGTCATTGGGTGCAAAATCAGGACTGTACGGATGATGAGTCATCAATTCGATGTTTTGTCTGCTCAAAAATTCACCTGTTTCACGAGATGTGTGAGAGCTCGTATTGTCATGATTTGCTTCGCTGTGCCTCTTCCACGAAAAAATTTTGTTGTATTTAGCTCGTCTTGGCATTCCCACACGGTCGATTGCTGTTTTGTATCCGGCTCATACGCATATATCTATGATTCGTCACCTGTCACGATCTTATACACGTCTTTTGAAGCACCCCGGTCGAATTTTCTAATCATTTCCTTGCACAAAACGATGCGATGCAAAATCGAATATATTGGAGTGGAACTAATGTGCAAGAATGCCTCTATCTCACAATATGCCACATGACCATCTTGCATTATCAGTTCATGCACTGTATCGATGTTTTGTGGCACAACAACCGGTTTTGGACGACCTTCACGGAATTCGTCGGTGACCGAACTCTGACCACAATTGAATTCACTATACCAACCATATACTGTGGTTTTTGATGGTGCTTTATCGCCATACAAAGAACTGAGTTCATCGACACATTCTTGTTGACATAATCCACGTCGAAAGTTGTGAAAAATAATCCAACAAAAACCTTTTCTTGAAATTTCCATTTTTTGGCCAAATTGATTTTCTTAACACACTAGAAACAGAACAAATAGCACTTGGACGTCGAAACGTTGTGAGTACGTTTATGCTAAAAAATGTCAAACTTTATTATGGTGCTGCCAGATTTTAGCTATTGACATTAATGTTGCCAGTTCCCGAAATATAAGTAGTGCCCCTCGTAAAAGAGACAGTACCCAAGGAGAAAAGAATCGCTAAAAAAGGCTTTCTGAATAGCTTCTTTTTCAGCCATAAGCGCTTCCGCTCCGCAGGAACTATTTTTTCTTTTTAATATTGCATGTCCTGCGATTTAAGCGTTCTGAAGCTTATTGCAGGCTTCCGAAAAAAATGCCCTTTGAAGTGCTTATTTGTAATGTGGCGGTAAGCGTACTCTAAATAAAAAAAAAGAAACGAACTGACCGCACAAGGATTCGGGGTCCGTTCGTGTGATAAATAGAGACACATTACAATTACAAACTTTTTAGACCTCTACACCACTGATCTATATGTTGAAGAGGTATAAAATTTGCATATTAAGCAAATGTCTGCTCAAATAGAATTTGAAATTCGAATGCTTCCAGCCTTACAACAGCCTTACAAAAAATAGCAAATGCAAAATTATTTGAAACAAAAACAAATTCTAATGATTTTTCAAAAACTCTTCAAGTTATATTGCATTTGCTACGATGCAACAAGATCGTGAATTCGGCTAATGCGTATTGAATTCCAATTCAATTAATTAGAGAAAGGAAAATAGAAAACTGAAATAAAAAAAAACTATATACGTAATAAAAAAAAATTAGTAAAAAAAAAAAAAAAAAATACTAGCGCTGGGGATCGAACCCATGACAATCTAGTGTGATGTGAGTGCAAAATTTGTATATATGTAGGTATTTCCACAGAAAGGTAAACCGTGAGCCAAAAAATTAAATCATCATATTCCTCAAACTCTTTACCTTGCTTGGATGAGAATCGGTACATAAGTAAAAAGTACCAAGAAAAATAATGTGTAATGGAAAAAATGATGGTACCACGCCCTAAAAAAATCCCTTTATCATATCTCTGAAAATATTTAAAGCACATGAATGAGATTTGATGCATGTGTACTGAGCGCCGGGACAAATAATATTCAATTGGAAAATGGGCGACTTCACGCCCCTAAAAAAAAATTCATAATTTTGAGATTCGGTACACATGAAAAATTAATAGGGACAAAAAACATCTTTTGGAAAAATTGGTGATGCCACGTCAACTTAACCAATAAGGTGCAGCAACGTTCACTGAGAAATCATGGTTTTTGAAATTTAAAATTTGTATTGTGGAAAAAAATGTCGTAAAATTGTCCAAAATCAAACTTAGCACCAATTATTGGGCTTAATAAGAGCTAGAAGCTAAGCGGATTTTAATATTGACTTTTTTTTTACTTCAAATATGTTCGACGGTCACGTGCGACACCATGGAAATGCCCATATTAATAAAATTTTTGTTCTTTTTACACTCTACACCCAGGTTATATACGCTTTGTCCTTCCGTTTGTAACGCGAAAAAGGAGACGTGGCATGTATATGTAGGGCACTACTTATATTTCGAGAACTGGCAACACTAATGTCAATAGCTAAAATCTGGCAACAGCGTAATAAAGTTTGACATTTTTTAGCATAAACGTACTCACAACGTTTTGATGTGCAAGTGCTATTTGTTTTGTTTACAGTGAGATAATAAAATCAAGCGAAACTAGGTAAATAAGGACTAAAGGGTGTTATACCTCCCATATAAGCAAAAGTTTCAAAAAGCTGTACTGAAAGCGTTTTTTAAGATGATGAAACCAAATTTTGTACAGTTACTTGAAAAAATTAGTGTCAGATCTTGCCTAAGTGAATTCAGTCAAGAAGGCGTGGCACTTCCCGTACAAGTAAAATTTTCAAAAAACTGTAGTGTAGGGTATATCATTTTTAGGCCAAGTCAAAGTTAACACCCTTAATACTTAGTTTTAGATTTAGTTCTTTTTTTCTTCATCTCAAATATTGAAAAAAACATGTCGCTTTAAAAGTGCTTGGTTGGGAAGCGCTTAAAATTTTTCTCCTTGGGTATTAATGTTACTCGGTTGTCCTGGTTGGCAATTCTCTATCGCCAGATTTCATCTTGGTGCTACTGATATTCATTTGCTTAAGAAAAACTACACAAACTTCCAATTCTTAAACTTACCCCTTTTCTCAGATTTTACAGCAGTGTTAATGAAAGATTTCATAGTTTTAGTTTACTAAGTTCTTCTTGTGTCCTTTATTTCCCCAAAATTCAACTTTAATTTCTCAACATTTTTTTATGGTTGTTAATTCCGAATCTGACAGCCATTTTATCCTATCAGGCCTGAGATTTCCCCTTTTTTTGGAGTAAATTTGATATGCTCAAAAGTCTGTTAAAATTAATTTTTACTTGCTTGATAACTTGCAGAAAGTTGGGCACATTGAACCAATAAATTTTTTTCCGCAAGTAACAATTTCCCCTAACCCCTCACTATTACCTTTTTGAGGAACATATGTATTTCATGAGCACCATTTTGAGAATTCGGCCTTCGCATGTTAACGGTCCAGAAAACTATCAAAATCTATTCGAGAAAAATGTCCCGCATAAAAAAATTGTCAGGGGCACTAAAGACGTCTATCATATAGACACAGACTTTATTACTTCTTTATCGCGTACCCATCTACTTCTGAGATGGGCGACTTACGCCCACGGAACATACTAGCATTCATTAATGCCATGCGCCTATGGACTGACTTTGAATCAAGTCTTATCAGGATTTGCAAAATAGGCAGTGCCGGACTAAGCCAAATAGGGGCCCTAGGCCATTCAAATTTTGGGGCCCTCTTTTTTTTAATAATTGTAAAATTAATCTTTATTTATGCATTTATGGAATTTAAACAGCTTATTCATATCATTAAAAACAACAACAACAATTTCATGCAATTTGAACTCAAGTGCATTGAAGCCTTTTTCGTTGCTTTCGTCGAGCATTGGGTATTCTGATTTTGTCATTGATTTGTTGTTGTCATTACATCCCTTGAATTTTTAATTGTTATATTTTCATTTTTTTTTTTTTCAAAGCATGCTTGGACTTACTTTTGCCAAATTTGTGAGCTAGCTCTTTTAATCAGCCGACTAAATAATTTAGATCTCAGATTTCTGTGGGGGCTCCTAGGCCATGGCCTTGTCCGGCCTAATGGGTAATCCAGCACTGATGATAGGCCTTATAGGCTGCGGTGACATCTAGCCAACCCATCTCTAATTCTAATTCTGATTCTATAGGGTGTACCAAGTTAAAGTAATATGGTTCCAAATTTAAAAAGTAACTGTAGACAGAAACACGCAACATCACCATAATATTTCAATAAACTAAAATCAAAATTTCTGGCTGAATGTGATCCGGATAATTTTTTTCGGATAGTTTAGGGTCGCTGAGGATAAAAGCTTACCGAATTAGAGACTTTAGTTTCGCCGACTCTGTTAAGAAGGATTTTCGGCAATACTTTGAATGGGGGTTAACACCATCATTGGACACATTATTTATTAAAAATTACAATATTTTGCTTTAGTTAAGTTGATTACATCTGAAATATTATAAAATATTAAATTAAATTTAACAAATAAAAGTGGATACATTTAATGCCAATAACATGTTTTTATATTTAAGACTTAACACCCACAAATAAGTACCATGGGAAGTCAACTTCCTGCCTGAATAAGTCATCAATTCAGTCTGAGTTTTGCACTCAGGTATAACCGCGAAAAAACCAACAACAACCAGGTCCAAAGTGGCAGTTAACCACTTTGCGAATTCCACACACACTCTGCTCTGAATAAACAAATGTCACTTCCATGATATGAATTTTACATTGCGTTGCAAGCAGCATTCAACATTTAGCATGCAACATGCGGCCTTTGCTTCATGTGTCGCTTTGGATTTGGAAATGCAAACGAAAGTCGTCCAATGGCAGGCATGGAATGGCAAAATATCAAAAATCCCCGAAGGCATCCAACTTACAGTAGCACTGTATGAGTTGAGTGCTGCTGACTAGGCCAAACTTAACTTTTCACTTTTTCAAAAGATTGAAAGAGATACACTGAAAAAAACAAAAAAAAGGAAAGCGGAGCGATTCATAAAAGTGTTTGTGCAGCCAATGAATTACTAAATGTTGCAAGAGTGTTGATACTACGAGTATTATGCGTTAAACCATTAGGAATTATGTCTGAGGGCTTGCCAAAGTATTTGTCTTATTTGTGGTTTCCAAGTTACTAACACTACTTTAGCAGAACACTACTGATTAAGATAGAAATGTCCAAAAAAACCTTCACATTTATCATAAGTGCAAAAGGGCAGTCCAGCTGTGTACATATTTCCAAATGGCTATTTTCAATACTTAAGCAGGCAGTTGACATGATGAGATAACTAGCTGATCGGTCAGCCACAGTTTTGAAAAGGTGCGATCATCTATCAGTGCAATTGTCCAGGTGTTATGGCGGTCATGTCTCTGGTAGGACTGTATCGATGGCTTGCATTTCATGCCTTTAGGGTCTGGTGTGCCGTAGAATAGAAATATGTGGAAATTTATTTAATTAGGTTGAGTCGAATATAAGCGGTAATAGCGAAATGTGTGCGAAATATGGCGAACCCACAGCTTGAATTATAATTTATACCAAAGGCACAAACAACAACAAAAAAAAAAAAAGTAATTTTTAATCTACATCAGCACCTTGCGCAGGATTTGCTCTTGGGGGGTTTTTCATACAGAAAAACGAGGGAGCACTATACTAAACACTTGGTTTGTACCGTTATATATGAGTAAAATATCTTCCAGGCGGGTTTGAACCCCCAAAACAACCCCCGTGTACACGGGCCTGATCTACATATGCAGTCTTATGTAATTTTCGATGCTGAATTCGATTCCATTATCAGAATTGTCAGTTTATCCGCAGAATTTTGAAACACCCTTGCTTAAAGTTGCAGAAAACGCTGTTTTCAGGCTTATGACGCAGCTGCAGGAAAAGGTGAAACTTTTCGTTTTTAAAGTCATTGAATAGGTATGATCTTCTTTATCAAAAGTTGCCCCATAGGACTTTTACTTTCCGAGTTATTATTCTTCGAAGAGAAGGTATTTCAGCTCCCACACAAAGGACAAAATTATATTACCATTTTACCGATTTATGACCAAAAAAAAAAAACACCCAAAATGAGTTAAAATCTGATGCAAGGCATGATACATGTTACTGCCAATAAGGGAAAGACCATGAGATATAAGAATGAGCGATGCCACGCCGCCTAAATATTTCGTTTTTTGTATGAGATTGAAATACCTTCTCTTCAAAGGATCATAACTCGGAAAGTAAGCGACCAATTGGAAAAGTTTGACAGAATATTTTCATAAGGAATAACATGGCTATTCGATGCCATTAAAAACAAAAAAATTCATCTTTTCCTGAAGCTACGCCATTTGCTTGAAACAGCGTTTTCTGCAATTCCATGCAATGATTTCGAGATATCCCTGAAGGTGCAGAATACGCCATTTTCAGGCCTGTGGCGAAAGCATATTTCTATCTTTAGCTATAGTCTTCCTTACTAAACTATATCTTAAACTTTGCCAATTGGACCCTTATTTTCCGAGATATCAACCTTTGAAGTAAGGACATCTCAACCATCGCACAAACGACGAAATCATATTTTTATCGGAAAGCCGATTAATGGACAAAAAAACACCTGAAATGTGTTAATATCATTCAGAGGAAGGTCTTGAGCTAGAAAAATAGTTGAGTCCTTTTTATGGGGTTTGAGATGACTTTACTTCAAAGGATCATAACTTGGAAAGTATGGGTCCACTTGCAAAAGTTTTAAGGCATAGTTTGATAAGAAAGAACAAAAGCCATAAGCCTGGAAACAGAGAATTTCGCAACTTTAACTAAGAATATCTCAAAATCCCGCAGGGTATTTCCATGTAAATGTGGACAAGGTATTGAAAAATTTTTCGTTTTTTTTCAACCTTCAACTATATCCAAACTAATGTTTAATTAAAGAAACATTACCATTTAGTGTCAAAATTAAGATTGGACATTGCAGGTCGTTATTATCGCGTTTTTTAGTTAATGTCTGCACGTCAGAAGAAGTAAAAACGGGCACAAAAATAAAACGGTACTTCTGCGAGGAAAGTTATGAATCTGGTGGTGACAGTAATAGTTGTGATGATAATATACCATCTGTATTTAAACCATAAATAATTTCAATCGCGATATAATAGACTTAGTTAAACAATTATTAAATTTTGATCTAGTTTTGGTTCCTGTGCATAAAAGCCAGAAGTAGTTCTTTATTATTCTTGTGTTTTGACCCAATTTTAATGTTTATACCTATGAACTTGAAAAGGACCTCTGTATTGGTCTAAAAATCGATGGTAACGCGAGTTACCAATTTTTTTGTAACGCGAGTTACCACATAATTTTTGCATTATTTTAAAAAATACCACTTAATATTGTTGTTTCTAATAAAGAAATACTTATTGATATCCTGCTGCCTTTATTTATGTCTAATGTAAAGAAATTTTCCCACAAATTTCGCAGAAACTTGCGACAGAAATTTACGCTCTGAACATGTTGTCCAAAAATGGTAACGCGAGTTACCGGCACTATTCACTATTTTACTGGTTAAATATTAAGTTATCACTGAAAATTTTAACTAATATGCAACAAGAACAAAGTATGTTGTTTATAAAGAATCCAATTTTATTAGTTAATCCAAAGGCTAAGCCTCAAAAGCTCCATTAAACTCTTAAAAAATGTTCTAATTGTAACGCGAGTTACCATGGAATTACCCCGCAGGTATTTGAGCAATTTGAATTCGGATTCAGCGTAGAAAAGAACGTAAGGATACATAGTCATATACATATGCAAATCTAGTCAAAAGTTCATTCCATTTCTTTTCATTTTAAGGGCCTGTGTTATCTATCCTAATTCGTTGCAGTAATTTTTATTACAAAACTCTATAGAGCGTGTACTCTTAAATTCATGTGACGTTGAATCCTTCAAAAGACAAGTTGCGGCTGTCTTTCGCTTGTCGCAAAATAAATGGAAAAGTACATATGAAAGTTGTTCAGATAAGTAAGTACTAGATGAATTCCACATGATTTCATTGGTGAAGAATAAAAATGATCATGGTCTCATGAGCCAAAAATAATTAATTACTACAATGTTTAGAGCAAAGAAACTGCTATCGAAATGTATGCTCTAAATTTTAAATTTTGAATAGGTTACGCACAATTTTCCAACAGGGTAACTTTTCATTTATGACTATATTGAGGTATTTACATGGAATTTAGCAACAATAAAAGGAACACGCTCTGTCATATGAATGAACAAAATACTGCAAGCCTTTGAAAAATCATCCTACACTCGACTGCTGCATGGCTTTAGACACCTGTGGCATCAGTTTTGTTGTTACTTTTGGCTGCAGTCACTCACACAAAGAGTGCTCCACATACACGTCTCGTATTTAGTTAAGATGTGGCTTAAATAGAGCATTTTTGTTGTTGTTGTTTCAGTATCACCCTTCAATTGGAATAAATAAACCATAACTCATTCAGTGTGATACATCATCAAGTGCAAAAAAAAGTGATGCACCCTGAGCAAACATGGCAAGAGCAGCATGGAACGTTTTGTGAACTAAAATCTGACCTGATTACTTCAGGTCATGTTGCTGTCGCTTGTATGAATGAAAATATAAAATGCTTTTAATGTGTTGACCAGCAGCAAAAATGGAAAAAAAAGAAGTTTGGAAAAATAAGAAATATAACACTGTTTGAAGTACCAATCAGAGGAAGGTCTTAGCAGGAAATATAATTTAGTCCTTTGTATGGGGTTTGAGATGACTTTTCTTCAAAGGATCATAACTCGGAAAGTAAGGCTCTAATTGGAAAAGTTTTAAGGTATAGTTTGACAAGAAAGACCTTAGAATTATACCTTCTTTTGGAACTATGCCATAAGCCTGGGGACAGCGAATTCTGCAACTTCAAGCAAGGATATGAGCAATTCTGAGAAGTTTGGAAAAATATGTAGAACAACACTGTTTGTGGTGGTCAATACATTTAAGTAGTATTGTACGAAAAAAGTAGTGAAAGCCATCATTCAATAACAATGGTTATGGCAAGTTGTCAAAATAAAAAAAAAAAAAAAAAAAAATGGAACCCTGATCTTGCCTTGCTATCTGGCTTTCACCATGGTTGAATTACCCTGGTTGCAGGAATAACAAATGCTGCTTCTTCTTAAACTACGAAAATGTCAAAATTTTCTAGTCTTTTGACAGATAGCAAGGCAAGATCAGTGTTCCACTTTTGTTTATTTTGACAACTTGCCATAACCATTGTTATTGAATCATGGGTGAAAGCTATGTATGATGTATTACACCGTCCGACAAAATCAAACTTTTTGTTGCACCCCTGATAAATTCCAACATATTTTTAATGCAGACGTTAAAAAATATCCGTATCTCGTCGTTTTCCTCCACCACGTCAGGATTTTTTCAATCGATTTTTGTAGGTTTTTATTACATTGTACAAAATATAATACAATAATGCATTCTTGTGTTAAATCAACATATTAAAATAAATGATTCTTACATCTGAGGTGTATTATGTAATCATCAACTGGCTGATAGCCTAAGTCATTCGTGCCTTATATTAAAGTAATATAGATATTTGTAATTATATTTCTTATAAATAAATGAATATGAATCATCCAACATTCTTAAAAACTTACAAAAATGGCACCTTAAACAAAATAATATTGAGTCAGTTTGTACAACAGAAATATTAAAAATAAATTTTCACCTTTAGTTCCTGAACACTAGTCGAACAGACGAAATTTCATCGCGAAAGTCAAAAAAATCGTCAATGCAGAAGTCTCACTTTGCATTATTATTACATTTTTACTCATTTCTCTTAAGTTTTAACCATTTATCAGCCTCTAGTGAAATCTTCCGAAGAATATTTTTGTAGAATACTTGAACACAATATAGTTCAGTGGTGAAATTTTATAGCAAATATATTTGTGGTACATACTGACTCAATTTTCACCTGTTTTAGGTGTAATTTTTGTAACTTTTTAGGAAAATGGTAAAATTGACCCATATGTGGAGGATGTAGAGGGTTGAGAAGGTTTAAAGCTTGTACACTTTGACTTCTCTAACTTTTTAAGTTAACAAAAAATAACAGTTTAAAGTTTGTCATGCTTTTTCTCCATTCATAGTGGTAGTGCATTATCACCGCGCACAATGGGGCAATATTGTAAATTCATGATACTAATTCAATATCTCTTAAACCCTTGAACCTATTTGAATGAAACTTGGTGAAAATATCAAATATCCAAGGACTTATGAGTAAAAAGTTGAGATCGATTGGATTAAGGATTGGTATACTTTTTTCAACACAAATCTTTTTCTTCACTTTCATAATTAAAAATGTATACTCTTGAAGTGGGTAACTTGAGTTGTGTCTGTTTCTTTTTGTTTTTAATCATTCGATGCTATATATATATTTGGCGGAATAAGATTCCCAAAGTCGTTCACGTCAGAGTTCTGAAAATTCCTTAAGCCAAAACGCAGTGAGTCCCAGAGCGTTGAGTCTTTTCCGCAGCTATTCTATTATTCAAAGACCTATGCGTATTCAATTTTATTTGTTCTATATTTCTTTCATTTCCTCTCATATTACTTCTATGACAAAATCTATTCATTTCAAATAGCTACACATACTTAGCTACTTCTAACTTTCGCATAGCAAAACATATCTCTCGCTCTGGGCCACACGCGGAAAGAGTTTCAAACTCTCCTCATTTTCTAACCCTGCAGTAAAAATATGAGACAGTCTACAAAAAATACTAAGTAGTTCACGGTTACTTTTAGCCCGAAACTAGTTGAAAAGAGATGCAGTGAGGGCCAGTTTGATATCGAGTTGTTGTCTGTAGACGCAAATAACTTTGAATTGTGATGAAAACAAATTTAAAATTTTTGCTTTTGAAATAATTTTTGTCTTTTGTGTCAAAATAGATTGCAAAAATGAATAAGTAATCACAAAATATAACAATTATTGATTGAAGGAATTAAAAAATAGAAGGTAAGTTCTACCTGAAAGGATATAAAACTCTATGTGATTATTCACCAATTTTTATTTAAGAACCTTAGGATATGTTTATGGAAAATTACGCCTAAAAGACCACAAAACGCAACAAATGGAGACGTTTCTTATTGGCCCTATGCTCCTCCTAAGTAAAAGTTAAAAGGAGAATACATACAATGCCACAAAAAAACCAGAATAAATAAGTATACACTTCTTTACTATAACTACACAAATTATTTTTTTATTTATAGGAAATAATTACATATCCACTTAAAAACAGTCAATAATAAATAAAATTAATATATTTAATATGTCAAAATTTCTTAAAATATCCTAATACGTAGGTTACTATATATATTTCGGGAACTAGCAACACTAATGTCAATAGCTAAAATCTGGCAACACCATAATAAACTTTAACATGTTTTAGCATAAACGTACTCACAATTTTTTGTTAAACTTATTTTAATTTATTTTGTACCTTTTTTCCACATTTTGTTACATTTCATATTTCTAAAATGTATTTTTTCTTAAAAGCACGGCAACACTGATTGTGCTGCAGTTGAATGAACAGCTGATCTTGACAGTATGTATGTAGTTGCTTATTTGACGTTTATCGGTCGTATTGTTCGCGTACGCGTGAATTTGCAATTTATTAGTTAATTTCTAGTTTTTAACAGTTTTAGTTATCTAAATCTTTATTTTTATTCAATTAGAGTGCTTTTAATTAATTGTTCACGAATTAAATGTTAATTGATTTGCTTAAAAAGTGATTAAAACCCATTTGCAATAACCAATAACCAACAAGGAAACAACTTCGTACCGACAATTTCAATAGATAAAATGGAATTTTGTTCGATCTAGTGTCTTGGAATATATTCCTAATTCGGTATTTGTGTCCATTTTTGATCCATCTTCAATAAATGTCCAAGTATTTATGGAGAGCTCCGTTCTTGCTTTCAGGTAAGTACATATTATCAGCTGGTAGTTATTTGGGAAAATATATTGTAAAAGGAAGCCGTGAAATGTAGGGGGGTAACCTTTTGACAACATTGGTGATTTATTCAACACTAGAATTTGTTATCTGCTCAAAGTGTTGAAGTTGGTGTGGAGTTTCAATATTTTGCTCCTGATCAGGATATATTGAATTTTACGTTTTTCTTTTTAGAGCAGATGCTAGACGGACTTGAGTATGCAAAATATGAGTAACGAAAACTGAGCTCAGATTCTTATACGTAGGACCCCAAGTGACAAGAAAGTGGATGTTCATTTATTTTTATCTTCTTCTTCTCAACGTGCAGTCCCTTTCTCAGTTTTTGTGGTGTAATGTGGTCTCCCAATAAGGAATATTAACTGATTCACTATGACTAGAGTAGAGCCGGTAATTTTGAACCGATCTTGTTCCACAACAAAACTTAAACTTTCCGGACAAATCCTTTGTACCTATATTTTTAAGGGATTGCCATTTTTCAAACGCTTATAACTCGGAAAGCAAAAATTTTTTCTAAAAACCGTAAAAGTACATCTTGTTGAGTGTACTTTTGGCTAAACGAATCAAGCAAAATTAACAAAAGTTAATTTTACTATTTTCTTTTTTTGTCATATTGCTTCAAGTAGGCTTTTAGCGGTTTTGAGCTTGTTAACAACAAATTTCGATAACCCCAATTTTTTTTGGATATTGTTCCTAGAAAGAGTGAGTATACCAAATTTTTTGGAAGATTCTAAGCTATCTAAATGCAAACTGTAGCTCTTCTAATTTGTGAGATAAAGCATTTTAGAACTAGTCAGCTTGACCCCTTTAGCTCTTTTATTTTACGAGTTGTATCGAATGAAGGTTTGTTATCTCATTTCTCCGTTCATAGTGGTCGTGTTCCGTATCTGAGTATACAAAATTTTTCGCATTGTAAGCTATCGAAATGCTCTTCAATTATATATACGCGTCAAAAGAAACTGGCCTAATATGACATAGTTTCAGGCAAATATTTGTTATATTTTAGATATACAACATTAGATATAACTGGCTGGTCACATAAAATGGTTATTAAATGAAATTTCTGTACTTGTCCTGCTCCTTAATGTTAAGGGCTTATACAAGATTAGGAGTTTACTTTCATCACAATCTGGGCCTTAAAGTAGTTGCTCTTAAAGACAAGAAAATATTTTGTCTTACGCTGCTCATAGATTTCGTTTTGTGGACAACCTGTTTAAACAAACCTTTCCATAAATCTCTTTATTAAGATATAGAGATACTGAAGATTTTAAAACCATTTATGAGACAGTACGTAAATAAGAATATAAACAAAATTATTTTATGCCACACAGGTAAAAGCTAAAAGGCATTCATTCTAGTGAAAAATTTTATCTGATCACATCACCCACCATGGGCTAATTTTCAAAGGGCCAACATTATGTTTTTCGAATCACAGAGAAAATACCTTAATGCATTCCCTAAGTCGTTAAGTTATTTGCACAACTCTGCTCTGCGGTAAGGATTTGTTGATTTAATGTACTAACTATAAATGCTAATCTCTAACGTAAAAATAAAAATGTATAACTTTTATCCTTTTTATATCCTTAAAATATGCACAATGCTCATACATGCATTTACACTCTATGTGCAGTAGGTAATGTGAGACCAGTTAGGGTTCATGTTCCGCAACATAAAAAATAAAGCATACTTTTAGGATGTGTCCATAAATGTCAACTAATGAAATATTCATTTTACGAGGCAAAGTGTGTTCATTCGTTCGCTCACCGCTTGTATACCAAATTAACTTTAAAACTTATTTAGAATTTAATGCACTTGTAAATCTGCGCGTATTCAGGTCAGGGTAAAAACATTGTAATGCTTGAATAGATGAAAACAACAGAGAAACCACAGTAAAAACAACAAAAACAAGAAGAAGAAACAAAAAATGTAGGGAAATAACATTACGAAGGTTACTACAATAGAGATTTACGCGAAAAGTAGGTAGTGCGGCATAAAGTTCACTGAAGGAATATAATAATATGTGCAGATAAAATGGGCTATATGGCCTTTCCCCTGCAGATGCTGGAATATTTAACTTTGTTATACCATTTTGTTTAAATATGACAAACAATAGAATAAAAATAATGATTCTGAAACAGATGCGCTTTCAAGTGTTAACTGACTTAGTTGCAATATAATTATTAAAATACGCGCCTAAAAGTATGCAATAGTAAAGGTTGTGGCTTCCGCTTGAGTTGTTTATGGCGTACAACCTAAGTAATTAGTAATTAAAAGTATCTCTGTTGCATACTTGTAGGCACTCGTTTTGTAAAATAGTTCACATCATTAAAAATTTCAAAAAAATATGGCTTTTTGATGTTTTAGTAAAAATATAAAATGGGAAATCTATCGTTTTGAGCGATTGCTGAAAATCTGCAATATGTATAAGTTGTCTTTTATTGGGGGCTATAATTCATATTTTGCTTAACTCGTTTATTATGCTGACAATGGCTTTTGTTTTTGATTACTCTACCATATGTATTATAATACTTTCACTTGACTGGACTCGCATGCAAAATGTGTCACGTTTTATCTCTTACGCCTTCTCTCCCACTCTCTCTCTCAAAGTTTTTGCAGTGTGCTCGCTTCTCTCTCTCGATTCAACGAGCTCCTAACCTTTTGCTTTGCAGCAGCAATCCGACCAAAATAGATAATACTTGCGATAAATTTCGGTTTCGTACTTTTACAGTCAGCAAAACAAAAACACACAGCAAAACCGCTTGTGTCATGCAGACAACTTGTGCAATTTTGTCAATTTTTAGGTCAATAGTTGACCTAAATGCAGACCGAATAAAAATTTGGTGTTTTTTTCTCTTCTTACAACTGCATTCAACGATTATTCAAAGTGAAGTGTTATAATGCAACCAAGTAAAATGCAAAGGTTGAGTTTTTGTTATTCTAGTACATATAGACAAACACATACAGATATGTATGTTTGTATTTGCTGTCTGTCTGAAATAATATTTTCTCTTTTTGTTTTTGTTATAAAAAATCGCGGCCGGCGACAAAAAGGGCTCACCCGCATACTGTAAAATGTTCCATTGATTTGGAGAAATTTTTGAGTTAAAGGAAATTATGTAAAATTTAAATATTTTAGATGTTCTGCAAGCAAAATTATCGTAAACGATAAAGTTTTCAAAGGTTACTGGTTTCGGGCCTGGAAATTGTTTTCCTCTTCTTTGTTTAGGATACGAGTTTTCCTTACTTTTAAGTGCAGAAAATGCCTTTTTGAAGCATATGACGCATATCCTGGCTAGATGGCTGCACAAGATATCTTGAAATATATACATACTTGTGCCGCGTCTAGATTCTAATGGATAACTATAGACTAGTATCGCTGGTGGCCAAATTTTGGCCTTTTACTTAAAGAGAGACACACTTTTTCCTAGTACCGTTTGGTAAAAATGAAAGCCAGAACATTGATTATTCAGTAGGCTCAGTGTATCTCTAAACTGAATAACATAAAAATTGGTGTAGTGCTTGAGCCGAAAAATATTGAAAAACATTCAAAAGTGTCGAAAAATATCGGTAAAAGTCCAAAGTATCGGAAAACATCCAAATTATCGGTAAAAGTACGAAAGTATCGAGAATCATCCAAAATATCGATAAAAGTCCAAAACTATTGAAAAACATCCAAAATATCGACAAAAGTTCGAAAGTATCGAGAAACATCCAAAATATCGGTAAAAGTCCAAAAGTATCGAAAAACATCCAAATTATCGGTAAAAGTGCGAAAGTATCGAGAATCATCCAAAATATCGATAAAAGTCCAAAAGTGTCCAGAAACATCCAAAATATCGATAAAAGTCCAAAAGTATCGAGAAAGATCCAAAATATCGATAAAAGTCCAAAAGTATCGAGAAACATCCGAAATATTGATAAAAGTCCAAAAGTATAGAGAAACATCCAAAATATCGTTAGAAGTCCAAAAGAATCGAAAATTATCCAAAATATCGGTAAAAGTCCAAAAGTATCGAGAAAGATCCAAAATATCGATAAAAGTTCAAATGTATCAAGAAACATCCAAAATATCGGTTAAATTCCAAAAGTATCCAAAATATCGATCAAAGTTCAAAAGTATCGAGAAACATCTAAAATATCGGTGCAGAACGTTGACAAAGTGCAACGAAACAGGTTTCGTGCAAGCAAGAGAAAAACAACAACAACAAAATTTCTATCACTCCACTGTCTCACTTTCACTTTTTTAACAACACAGCATAGCACTATGATGTTGTTGTTGTAATTATATGGGAAACTTTGATCCTGTTTTTAAATGCCTTAATGGCAACTTATCAGGATAGTTTTTGGTTTTGTGCATTCTACACCACAGTACCTTTCATATAAAAAAATATCGAAAATCGGTTAAATGATTAGCTCGCAAAAGGGGCGCAAGAACAAAATTGTTCACGTATTTATTTATAGATAAAAAAAGTGTCCATTTGAATCCATTTGGATCCTTACAATCCAGACCACGAAACCTCTGGATTGAATACCAATCCATTTTAATTTATTTCAATCTAATAGATTGAATAAGATTCGAAAAATAAAAAATTAACTTATTATTCGCGCAATGTTTTCACTTTAAAAATGCCATTTACTTGATGTTTATAAAGTGCAGTAACAAAAAAGTTTTACACAAACTGAAATAATTGCAGTTGGATTAAAATGGATTGGACTGAAAAGGACTCAAATGGATTGGAGTTGGATTTCAATTCCTGTGAGAACCCTGCAGTAAAAACATTAGACTGTCAACAAAAAATACTAGTTCACGGTTAATACTAGAGCGAAACTAGTGAAAAAAGGATGCAGTGGGGGCCAGTTTGATATAAGTTTGTAGTTTGTTGGGGCAAATAAATTTGAATCGTAACGAAAACAAAATACAATTTTCGTTTTTGCTTTTTAAAAAATCTGTGTCACTTGAATTGTGGAAAAAAAATTAAGTTAATGAATTCATTTTTGTTAATATTGTTATGAATGTAATTTTACTTTATTTAATTTGTTTTACAATAAAATAAACTAATTTTAAAAAAAAAATATTACTACGCATAGGTTAACTATGCACGAAACCACTGCTTGAAGACTAGTTGCTAAAAGACTACTTCACACCACAACTAGCCCCGGACTGGTATAAACGTAATGGAGAAGGAAACAGTTGAAATTTCATAGGACAATAATACACAAAAAAGAACAGTTGCTTGTATGCAAAAAGGATTGAAGTCGGACTACTTAGTACTAGTTGGTAGAGGACCAGTTAATGAACTACACCTGAACTAGTCCGTCTGCCTGCAGGGAAATGACACAATCCCAGGAACCCACGATATTGTTCATGCCCAAATATTATCTCCTTGACGATCACAAATTTTGCTGATTTGTTGCCCAGTTATTGCAGAAAATCATGGAATATCGTGTTGGGTTAAAAATGGATTGACTTGAATTAACGTCGATTGCGCTTTTGTCCAAGTACACACTTGGATTAAAATGACTCAAATGGATTGTAGTTGGATTTTAATTCCTCGCGGGGTGTGATTGGCTCCTGCGATATTTCACGTCGCATTCATCGCAATTTTTCATAGCACAAGGTCTGTGCTTGTCGCACTTTTTAGAGATAATATTAACTGAAGTAATTCGCGCTTTTGGAAAAATGTGGGCGTGCATCAAATTTAATCTATTTTAATCTTTCATGGTAATCTATATTCTTTTGATGACAATGGATTAGTTTGACGATGTTTCCAAATCTATATTGAATGCATGGTTCACAATTCTGGACCAAAATCTGGATCCAAAAAAATTGATAGACTGCGTCTATTTGAAACCATTCAAATCTTTCGCAACAATCCATATTCCATGGATTAAATTGATCCGATTCCGAATCCAAACCTATCCGAGAAATCTAGTGCACAAGGTTACAGCTGAACACTGTACAAGCTTTCCAAAAATATATGTTGTTTATATACAGGGTGGCTGATTCGAACTGTTACCAACTTCAGATAGACTTATCTGACAGATGGAACATGACAGCTGTCTAAAAATTGGCATGATGTTAGTTCATTCTATTGTTAACAAGTAACCAAAAGCATTTGCGCGTCAATTTATTGAAAATAAAAAATTTTCGAAATGGAATTCAAAGGTAATAGTGTGATTGCTCTGAAATATTTAAAAGTGAATAAAATGTTTGTGTATCGGACCATAACACGTTACAATGGTACCGGCAGCGTTGCCAAACGACATGGTGGTGGTCGGAAAATAACTGCAACATCACCAGAAATGGTTCGAAAGGTGAAGGCCAGAATTGAGCGAAATCCGAGACGCAGTGGCAGACAAATGGCTGCCGAGCTGAAAATATCGCGTGAACGAATGCAACACATATTGTCAAACAAGCTTGGACTAAAGGCCCTCAAGTTCCAAAAAGCGCATGATCTCACTCCTGCTCAAAAAAAAGTTAGGCTCGATAGAGCCAAGGAGTTGTTGCGCTTGCACGCCGCCGGAAATCTGTCACAAATTGTCTTCTCTGATAAGAAAAATTACTGTATCCAGCAATATGTAAACAAACAAAATGATCGGGTTTACTTGACAGAGAGGACCTACGAAAATTTGAATGTTCGTTTGGCCACCAGGACGCAGGCACCACCGCATGTGATGGTTTGGGCTGCAGTGACTGCTGATGGGCGCTCACCACTCGTTTTTTTGGCCGCTGGCGTCAAAGTAAACGCCCAGGTGTATCGTGAATCAGTGTTGGAGGGTGCTTTACTACCGTGGGCACGCAAACATTTCGGTCGCAAGCCATGGACATTCCAACAAGACTCGGCACCGTCACACAAAGCTCGTGTGAATCAAGAATGGTTAGAAAAAAACGTTCCTAGCTTCATTTCTGCTCAACAATGGCTCTCAAATTCGCCTGATGCGAATCCGCTGGATTTCTCAATCTAGGGTATGTTGGACAGGAAGGTCTTGACTAAAAAATACCAGAGCGATGATGCGCTAAAAGTGGCCCTTCAACGAGAATGACACAAACTTCCACAAAATCAAATTCGTGCAGCATGCGACTCGTTCTTCGACCGTCTACGGGCCATAGTTAAAGCCAAAGGTGGCCATATCGAAAATCTCAAGTAGATTCTTAAAATTTGAACATTTCCCAACAATTATAGCGTTTGATCAATAAAATCTGTGCATGGAAACTAAAAATATAGTCTTTTGAATTGGTAACACTTCGAATCAGCCACCCTGTATGAGGAGTGATTTTTCAAAAGGGCGTAAAACCACTTCCAACCTCGAACAAACCTAAGAATGCCATCGCCATTACCAGGCTAAAATGCATCCTCTAGTTAAAAATTCATCACAAAAAATGCATTTTTCCAAGGTAAAATCGTGATCAAAAGTCGCATTTCAGAAAAAAAGGGCTTATTTCCATATAATTTCATAGAAATTTTTAGAGTTTGATACAAAAAGACGTGTTTCGAATAGTGACCAAAAAACTTTTAATATTTTTTATATGCTCCAGGCTATATAGGTGCTTACGTACCATGCCTATTAGAGCGCCCATATGTGCGAAATTCTGATTTTGTTTGCTCCCCGTCCATTTCCTGAAATTAGAGGTCAAAAAAATAAGATCTCAAAAAAAAATTTGGAATCGGTAGTGGAAAAAACCCAGCCGGTTTTCGATCAAAGGTCGAAAAATTGACTAAAAAAAGGCAAGTCGCTTTGACTGCTCGTTACTTCAAAACTGTTCATTTTTTCATAATATTTTCAAGACAATTTTTGTAGAGCATGACTTGGTCTACATTATCTTCTTAAAAAATTTTGTTCCAAAAATTAAATTTGTTGTTGTTTCGGTACAAAAACTTAAATTTTTAAGAAAGTTTTCATGACTTTTTTTCTATAAATTGGTTTTTTGTAATTTTTAAAGGATGGAATATTTGTTCTGGAATTCCTATATTGTAGAGAATTAAACGTTGATTAATTTAAAAGAAAAATTCCTAAAAAATTTTAGTTTTTAAGAAATGGAGCCCATTTCAAAGTTAAAAAAAAATTTTTTTTTTTTATTTTTTCGTCTTAATTTTTAATCTGGTAAGAAACCATTTCAGAAGACATATTTCTTAAACTAATTTGGGATTGCTAAACACGAAAATAGCATTTATTTTCGTTTTAGTGCGTTTTTGGGCTGTTCCAGTAGAGATAATCGAAAATTTCCAAATTCGTGCAAGCAGTTCAGGAAAAAATTTCAATCAAGTTGTCGAGAACTGCACAAGGCTGTGAAATTGCACCTGAGCATTTACTGAATAAGAAAAAAAAGTTTTCAAAATTGGTTCACGGCATGGTTTTTAAAATGAGGTCGAAAAACGGTATTTAAAAAAAACGACTACAAATCAAAACCAAAGTAGTAATTTTAGATGTAGTTATTAATGTTGAATTCGAAATTGGACGCGAAATTGCTGTATCACTTATGGTTTGTGAGATATCTTACCCCTAATGTTCAAAAAACACGATTTTTGAGGTTGTGTAGAACGCGCACTAAATCGTTTTGGTCTTTTCTATTAAATGTGTCATTTAGTACTGTTCTTCTTCTTCAAAATGAGTTACAGAATAGTCTTGTATGATTTTTCTTAAAAAAGTTATGACCATTTTAAAATAACATTATAAAAGATATAGTAATATGGCAATTGCTATAGAAAATCCATACATGATTTTTAACTTTCATGATGTCATTTTAAAATGATCATAACTTTTTGCAAAAATGTCGCACAAGCCCATTTCATAGCTCATTTTGAAGGCAAAAAGCAGTTCTAAATGATGCATTTAACAACAACCAGCAATACTTTTTCTTGCATTCAATAAAAATGCGATTAAAAGAAAAAAATTAAAATACTTAATTTTTTTCCAAACTTTGAGACCGGCTCCATACCTTAAAATTTAATATTTTTGTAAAATTTTTCTTTTTAATTAATTAACATTTAATTTCCTTTAACATAAGAATTCCATAACAAATATTCCGCCCTTTAAAAATTACAAAAAACCAATTTATAGCAAAAAAACATGAAAATTTTCCTAAAAAATTTAAATTTTTGTACCGAAACAGCAACAAGTTTAATTTTTGGACCAAAACTTTCTAAGAAGATAATGTTGACCTAATCATGCTCTACAAAAGTTGTCTTGAAAATATTATGAAAAAATGAACAGTTTTGAAGTAAAGGGCAGTCAAAGCGACTTCCCTTTTTTTAGTCAATTTTTCGACCTTTGATCGAAAACCGGCTGGGTTTTTTCCACTATCGATTCAAAATTTTTTTTTGAGATCTTATTTTTTTGACCTCTAATTTCAGGAAATGGACGGGGAGCAAACAAATTCACAACTTTGCACATTTCATACATCTTGTGGGCGCTCTAATGCCTATGGACATCAAAATAAGCTTCCAAATGGTGAAATAAGAGTGATTTCGAAACAAAAGGGCTTATTTCCAAATGTTTTTTACTTTTTGCAATTACTACAAATATGTTACAACAAAAATGTTAAGGGAATTAGAATCTTTGGTCAACTCGCTATAACACTGGAGACAGTAAAAAAATAAGTTATTGTTAACAGCACATAAAAGTTTTTTCTCATTACTGAAAATTTGTTTAACATGGTTTTACGCCCTGTTGAAAAATAACTCCTCATATATCTTACATAGTGTTGCCAGAAACAATATACTTAGACAAAATTGAATTTTTTTTGCTTTCGAAATTTATATTTTTGTTGTATATTGGACTAAAAAACTATCTGCACCTGTTCTCACCGAGTAGAGATGGGCACTGCAAGAAAATATGTAGTTTTTTCTTGATGATAGGTGAGGTTAAAATAAAAAATGTTCGCCATAATATGAAAATTGTACCAGATTTTGTAATAAAAGCTACACTAGGTGCAAAGGTAAAACATTGTAACTATTTTTTGTGTGGGAGGTGCAGCCCCTCCTCCCTCTCTTAATTTTTCTCATAGTTCTTAAAAGATATTATAATGAAAAAGGTACATAAATAGAGTATGTAAAGTATTTTTGTTAAGGGGTGCAAAGCCCCCATATTTTGATCCCCTCTCTTTTCGCAAGGTATTTTGTAAATAAAATATATGTACTTTCCCAATACTAAGTTTTGTAAAATAAATGTTTTAGGTGCAGATATACAATCAATTGAAATGTTTTTTGTGTGGGGGGTGCAAAAAACCCCCTTCTTCAATTTCCTCCAATTTTTCCAGGATGTTTTGTAATAATAAGTACTGTAGGTGCGAGATATAGAGTTTTGTTAATTTTTTTCGTATGGTAGCTATCCTCCGCACTGCCGCCAAAATCACTTCACTCTATTTCATGAGGTCAGTGGACCAGTTCTGCATACTAAAAAATGTATTTTAAATTTTTCACGTCTATATTGTATGAAACAGTGCACTGTGCATGGTTGAGAAGGAAATACTTACATCAGAAGAAACTGGAAAGTCGATAAAAGCGTTACTTTTTTAACTGGGGCTAGCGCTAGTTTTAAATACTTCAAAGAATTTGTCATATAAGTTTTAAGAGCATTTGCTTGCTTTACGTTATCATACAAATTAGGATATTTGGAAGAAACAAAAGATATAATTCGGTGGAAATGAGCAAAACCGCGGGCCTATGGTACTTAATAAAATATTATAAATAAACTGAAACTCCATAGTAATGTTAAGCTTAGCGTTGAATTTAAAATTTATATTGCAGATTTCTTCCTTGCCCTTTCGACTTTAAGTACTTGAAGTTCAGAGAATAATCATTATTCAAATTCATACGAATATTCCCGAGTGTATGCATTGCACCCTGTCAACTGCACATTTGGTTGTGTATAAAAAATATGCGTTGAATGTTAGAATGTGACACCCTTTGCTATCTGCCAACCCATGCCATTCCATGCGATGTGCTTGAGTAGACCTCAAGGTGCATTCATAAATTTGGCAAAAATCTTTTTTATTTTTTGCTGCTGCTGGTGCTGGCTGCTGTGTAACAACTTACTTTTTAACTGAATTTATTTGTAAAAATAATATGAATTGCTACTAACAGCCCAGCAAGGAGCAAAGTAGGGAGACCTGCTGCTGCTGCAAGTATTTTCGCCTGCGTCTTCGTCTCCACAACACACATAGGAACCTTGATGACAAATGGTTTGTTTTTTCCTGAAGCAAATATTATTCTTTCTTTTGCGAATACCAACCAATTCAAGGTTTTTGTTTGGTTGGTTTTACACCGAAGGTTGTTAAATTTTTCCACAAAACATATCAACACACTGATATACATATGTACTATGTATGCACCTGTATGCTGTGGTATGTAAGGTATACAATATACATCGATTCTATGGAAAACGTATAGAGTTTTTTTTAAATTTGGGTTAATCAATGTTTGAGTGGAAAAACTATGAACGTGAAAAATGTTGCATTTATAGTAATTGAAATTATCATTTTGAAAAACAATTTGAAAATTTCTATTTCATTAAATGAGTCGCCCAGAAGGCAATGCGGATAAGTCCATTTCGAAGATTGAATGACTCTTAAAAACGATATCTGCATTATTTTTTTTTCGTTCCGAGAAAAACCCGAGGAGCACTTTTGATTCACTTGAAGGCCTATTTTGCAAAAAAAAAAACAACATTTATTGAAAAATTAAAAAATGCCTCAAAAAATTCTCACATATGCAGAAGTTCTTATTAATACTTATTTATTACACTTTTTACGCATTATTCTCAAGTTTAAAGCATTTGTCATCTTGTAACTTTATGAGTATTTTTCAAGACAATGCAACAAAAATACACATAAATACTAAGGACGATAAGCTCAAGCTCTGAGCAAAAATTAGGTGAACTCGGACAAAAGGACGTGGCTCCACCCATATAAGCAAAAGTTTCAAAATGCTATTCTAAAAGCGATTTTCAAGATAATCCAACAAAATTTCATTCAGATACTAGGAACAGTAACTGCAGGCTCTGATCATAAGCTATGCGAACTCAGACATGAGGGCGTGGCACCTCCCGTATAAGAAAAAGTTTAAAAGTGTTACAACGAAAGCGTTTTTTGAGATAATCGCACCAAATTTAACTCAGACACCAAAAACAGTAAATGCAAGCTCTAATCAAAAACTAAATAAACTCGGACAAGAGGTGGTGGCACCTCCCATATAAGTAAAAGGTTCAAAATGCTATACTGAAAGCATCCAACCTTTGGATACTCCCATACTTGAAAATTTATAGCTCCTCGGCTTTTTAACCGATTTTGATGAAATATTCAGGGTTTCTGTAGGAAAGTATGTGTAAAAAATTTATTGTTGGTCAAAAAAACCTTTTTCCTTTTTCAAAGCCATTTTGGGGCTTGGAGCACCATTTTATTTTTTTTTTTTTTCATTATAAGTAAATTTTATTACAATTATTTTCCAGCCCTCAAAACTGTGGTATGTTTTACGGTTATCAAGTTATGAGTTTTTGAAGTTGTATAATGTTGTGCTAATCATGTTCCGGACGGTATTTTTTTTCAGTGAACCTTAGTAAAATTTTTCATTGAAGTTTTTTGTGGAATATTTTAACCCATTGTAACCAAGTTTTTGGATAATGGGGTCAAAAGAGCCAAAAAAATAATATAATGGGCTTAGATGTTGTAAAAAATTGTTCCTTGCTTGATTTCATGTCCATCTCTCAGAACATATTAACCCAATATATCCCGTTTTTATGGGTCTTTTTGACCCCTTTATCCAAATACTTGGTTATAATGGGATGAAATATTCCACAACAAAATTCCATGAAAAATTTCATTAAGGTTCACTGAAAAAAAAAAAAACATCGACCAGAAGGTGGCAGCATTGTATGGTAGCGCATGCGCACCAACCACTCATGATAAACACAACATTATACAACTTCTAAAACTCATAACTTAATAACCGTAAAACATACCATAATTTCGAGGGCTGGAAAATAATTGTAATAAAATTTACTTTCAAATAAAAATATTTGTTTTTAAAAAAAACAAAATGGCTTTGAAAAAGGAAAAAGGTTTTTTTCGACCAAAAATAAATTTTTTTTTTAGTGTAATTTTTTTTTTCAAAAGCTCATACTTTTCGACAAAAACTCTGAACATTTTAATAAAATCGATTAAAAAGCTGAGGAGCTATAATTTTTCAAATATGGGAGTCCAAAGTTTGGATCGAACTTCCTATGCCCGCCATTTTGAAAATTTTCGGAATTTCGAAGAATCATTTTACCACAGTAATATGTGTGTCAAATACTAACTTTTCATCAATTTTCATAGAAATTAAAGATGTCAAGTCGAATCTCGGTTGATAACGCAAAAAAAGACTCTTAAAGAAAGGTACTTAAAATTTGCACCCTTCATAAAATCCTTCATAAAACAGCACATATATTTCTTTAGATATACATAACATTTAACGTGTATGGGAGTTATCACGCCCACTAGTAATATTTTCGCCCAGTTTTTGCTCACAAGTGCTTTATGTTGGGTTTATTCCTTGTACTAAATTTCAGAATAATTACTTCATTATTTTTCTTATAACGTCAATATTAAAGATTTAAAGGCAGTGACACGCCTTTATGAAAGCCTATGTGATTTCTTCAGGTAGTACGTGTTAAAGCTGATATTCAGGGATAATTGGTGTCAATTTTTTATTAAAATTGTTAAAATGGCTTTCGAGATATATTGGATTAAATTAATAAAATATTAAAAAGTGAGCGTGTCGCTTTTTCAGTTCCGCCTACTTTTCGCTCAGTGCAAGGCCATTTCTTTAGACCTCGATATGTGAAATTTCATCAAAGTATCTTAATCAGTTTGCAAGATATAAGCTGTTACACTATCCTTTCTTCTAGTCGCCATATTGTTATTTTTTCTTTCAAAAATATAACTCGGCATTCGAAAGTTAACACTTCAGCAAAAAAGATGAGCCACCATTTGACCTAAAATTATTTGAATTATTGTCACAGTGCCAGAAATTTGACAAAATATTACTCTTAAGTCATGGTTTAACGCCAAACTCTATACAATGCAGGACCACATAAGCACCAGTAGTTTCAAAAATCGAAAATTATATCGATAACTTATAATAAATTTATGTTTTGAATAACATTTCATTCGAGATCTTTCAAATGCCTTTCATTCCATAAATTCTAAGTATATATGAATGTTCACTTCAAATTGCAGCACAAAACTGGCAATACATTCATTCATTGCTGACTACGAAGTGTCCTTGCAACACATACCTGTCACCATAGTCGAGACTTGCTGGCTTGTGTCTCCATAGCCATCTCCATTGCTATTGAAATCTTAACTCAATAAATGTCATTCCGGTAAATTTGGTGAATTCCCGTAAAGTTCACATTTGGTATGCGCTGTCAACATGTCGCTCAACATGGGCATCGACAGTTGCAACTGACACAATATTGCACACACACACACAAACACTCACACACATTGAAATCGCCAACTATAATTCTGCTGCTCTTTCGTATATTCTTGCGATGCAATTTTATATTTCATAAATTCTTATGATATGCAATAAAAATATAAAATAAAAATAAATCAAAATGTAGAGAAGAAGGAAAAATAAAGAGACATCAACGAAGATATTCAGAGATATGAGGGGGTGGCATTGAAATTTTACTCCAGCGATTGTTATCAAAGCTGCATGTGTCTTCTGCATCTTTGTTGCTATGTTGCTGTGTAGTCTGAAAAATGACCATGCAATCTAGCGAAGTAATGAAAATAAAAAACAAAATGAAATCCAACACAATCCCGCAATCACAATTTACTCGTTCAAATGTATTCTAGGGATAACAATTTTTGGGATTATGGGGTTTTTGAAATTATCAAAACCGGTCCGGGTCATCGGAATTGTAAAAATTGAGACATGTGATGTTGTAAACACAAGCATGGATGGAATCTCGCCTCAAGTAACTCAGAAAGATAGTTCATACTACTGTATTTCTAGTAAATTTTGCTAGAATTTCAAGTCAATATAGTGACAACTCCCAATAAAATAAATTTTACCATATTGTAAATTCAGAATTTTCGAATAATCTTACAGCATAGTAATTTTTTAAAAAAAATTTTGGTGATATTTAACTTACAGTAAAGTTAAAAACAAAACACACAAAAATAAAATAAAAAAAACGAACTGACGAGGATTCAAACCGTGGTCCGTCCGTGTGATAGATAGAAACATAATATTTTTACTTACAATAAAAAAACTGGTTAGACCTCTACACCACTGACCTACATATATGACGAAGAGTTATATAATTTGTATGTTAAGTAAATGTCTGTCCAAACACAATATTTTTACTGGAATTATAAAGTATAAACATACTCATAGCAAAATATAGGCAATTTAGAGTAAATATACGGATAACTTTATTGTTTCACTATATTTTATTTGTAAATATTACTTTTCGGAACCATAAAATTGTTCATACGCCTGTTTTTTATGTTTGAAGTTTAGTGTTAAATACTTTAATTTTTTTACTAAGTAAGTACTCATGTGGAGTAAAAATTATGGAAGAATAATTTGAAAGACCTGTTGGAAAAATAAATCTCAATTTATTTTCGTTCAAGCATATTAACAAGATGGATAAGACAGAAAGAACCGGCTGCATAATATATCGGCGATAGCTCTACGAAAGATATGTATACTACGTGCCTATTTATCCTGCTTTTCGCAGGATACTCCTGGTTTTTGAAGACTTTATATATTTAGACCTGTTATCTGCATTTTCGTATAAAAAAACCCTTTTTTTTGATCATCAAAATGTTCAGATTCAAATGAACGTTGGCGACTAATACACAAAAATTATAAAACAAAAAAACAATCTTGATCCTGAGAGTAAGTATGTTCGTCAACAAATGCTTAAGGCGTATACTTAAGGTTTGGTGGCCTCGCACTATCTCAAATGTCAAGCTAAATCAAAAATGCAATCAGATCAGGCTATAGAAAACGAGATCAAATTGCGCCAGTGGAGATGGATTGGTCATACTATCCGGAAACCACACAGCGAAATCTGTCGCCAGGCTCTTGAGTGGAATCCACAAGGCAATAGAGGACATGGTAGACCGAAAACCATCTGGAAAAGGTCGCTGGAAAAGGTCGCAGGAAAAGGAAATTTCAGAATCAGGCAAGTCGCAACAAATGGAGACGTTTCATATTCGTATTGGGCCTATGCTCCTCTGAGGAGTCAAAGGAGAAAACATACATACAAGGGTACACTGGAAGCGTTGGAAGTGGGAGAAGTTAGGCGGTTGATAGTATATACATTTAAAGGAGGGGGAAAAATTATGGATTTTTTTTTTTGGGGAAAAAATACACTCATGTGTGAAGTTGGTTCCGGAATTTTCGAAAACCGAAATTTTTTTTGTAGTTCTGGGTCCGTTGGGAACAGTTCTGGAGTTCTTTCACAACATTCGAAATAGTTTTGCGAAATTGGATCAAAAATCGGAGGTGTGCCGAGTTCTGGAGTTCTTTATATATTTTTAAAAAATATTTTTTTGTTGATATTATAAAAAGATTTCTTCCAAAAAAAGAGTTCTAATGAGAGATCTGGATAGCATTCGAAGAGTTCTAATAAAAATCGTAGTAACATTTTTCAAAAATATATTTTATCATATAGGAGTTCTGGATAGAGCTCGTAGTGTTTTAAAGAAAGAACTTGTAATATTTTTTTCAAAATATTTGTAGTTTGCATTTTAATTGAAAAATCAAAAAAATTTCGGTATTTTGTCCAAATATCCAAAAATGGTTTTCGATTTCCGATTTTTCGATTAAAAGGAAAAGTACGAATATTTTGCACAATTGAACAGAAATAATCTTAGAAAAGTTTTAAAATGTATATTTTGTTAGGATTTTTCCTGACGAATCCAGTGGTACCATTTTTTGCGCGCTGCGACATTATTTTCATTCATGAAAAACGAATTTTTGATTTTTATTATCAAAAAATATCACGAAATCGGGCGTAAATATTTAGTCAACGACGGTTGCCAACGTCCGGACGGTTTTTTTTTTGCGGTGGCCCCTAGTAAAATTTTTTTAGAATATTTTTGGAAATTTTTTTAACCCATTATAACAATTTTTTGAAAAATGGGTCAAAAAGACCCTTAAAAAAGCGATATAATGGATTAAGATGTTCACATAGCTTAATGTAGAATCAAGCATGGAACAATATTTCACAACATCTTAACCCATTGTAAACAAGTTTTTGGAAAAAGGGGTCAAAAAGGCCCTTAAAAACGCGTTATAATGGGTTAAGATATTCTGAAATATTGTTCCATGCTTGATTCTACATTAAGCTATGTGAACATCTTAACCCATTATATCGCGTTTTTAAGGGTCTTTTTGACCCCTTTTTCAAAAACTTGTTTATAATGGGTTAAAAGAATTTCCAAAAATATTCTAAAAAAATTTCCAAAAATATTCTAAAAAAATTTTACTAGGGGCCACCGAAAAAAAAACCGTCTGGACGTTGGCAACCGTCGTTGACTAAATATTTACGCCCGATTTCGTGATATTTTTTGATAATAAAAATCAAAAATTCGTTTTTCATGAATGAAAATAATGTCGCAGCGCAAAAAAAAATGGTACCAATGGATTTGTCAAGAAAAATCCTAACAAAATATACATTTAAAATTTTTCTAAGATTTTTTCTGTTCAATTGTGGAGTGCTAAAATAGGCGGTTTTCAAAAAATGTCGACTTTTTTGAGCTGAAAAGTTTACTTACCGTCAAAAATGGACGTCTAATCAGAAAACTAATGGTGCCATTCGATTCTACGGGAAAAAATACATAAGAATCCATGTCTTGGATTTCAATTTTCGACCTACTACAAAGCTGAGAATTTATTCATTTCGGACCGATAAACATGCATTTTTGAACCACGTTTTTCAACCTTCAAAAATATATCTTTACCTCTTCCCGTCATTTCTCAGAGCTAGGGTGGCGGCAATCTTCATGTCGATAGTTAAACTTTACAATTCTGCCGGTTGCGCGACGAACTTAAAACATTCGTCCAAAACGCACCGTACTATCGATAGTCTGTCATAAGCCATAGATAGTTTGCGAGCTTTAATACGTATGCATATATTTCACTTTAAGCCTCGTATATGCATAATTTTATGCGTATTTTAGTTATATAATAACTTTCTTGTCAGAAATACTGTCTTTTTTTTAAATAAGAAAATCTGCCAAATGGTAGTATTTGGTCACATAATAAAGAAAAAATTAAACTTTACCTCGAAACAAAGCTTCGTTTCGGGGTGAGGAAGTTATCAAAATTTAAGTATGTATCTAGAACCTTCATTTTGATTGACTCCTAAAACCACAAGATCCGTCACTGCTTTTTCCGGAAATTTCGGGAAAATATATATATAAGGCCGGATTCCGGAATGGCAACCCTAATGCTTACAAATAAATATATAGCCGTTCATATATCTACAGATCGACACCCGATTGAGATGAAAGCTTTTGCTGCTGCTGTTGTGTTTTTTTTTTCTTCCTCTACAATTGTGGAATTAAAAACCATAAAGATAACCGCAATAAAAATAAAGCCACCGTCAATGGGATTCCACATACCGTATGAAAAGTGTCCGTCCACAAAGTCGGTCGGTTAGTGACAACAAAAGTGTGATGATGTCGATGAGATGATGCTGAAAGCTGTGAGCATGCTAAGAATGACATTGGGTGCTGCCTCGATGCCGATGCCAATGATGATGCCAACCAGTCGGTTTACATTAACAATTGACACATTTTTATCCTTTTTATCCTTTTATAAGTTTTGTGTGCTTTTTGTTAACCACTGGCAGGGGATTGCGGTTATTTGAAATTTCATTTCATTTGATTTGAGCCCATAAAAGAACATGGGGTTACTCAAAGGATATTCGTGTAGTCCAGCAGTGTTTTGCGGTTAACAATGCGGTGCACACCAGGGACATTAAAAAAATCTCTTTGTTCGCACATCGCCATATACTATGTGTGTATATGCGCTTATTTATTACTCTTGGAGCACTTGTTTACTCAGCTGAGTAACAAAATGAAAATAAAAAAATTGACTTAGAACCGCAGTATTTCATTTGAAATAAAGATAATAAGTGCACATCAATACTTAAAGCTACTGCGCATTTTTAACAATTTAATTGCATAAAATAGAGATGCAAAGAAAAACTAAATTTATTGCGATGAATGCCTAAAACTATGCTTTAAAAAATAAATCATTTAACTGAAAGCAGACCAAAACAACTGACCAAAAATTTAAAGCAATGCATTGCATACATTTGGGCACTCGTTTATATCAATTAAGGCTCAACCACAGGCTTTTTTGATTTTTTTCTTCGTCCAACAAAAAACTTTTATTTTTGGTAACAAAAACTACTTACCTGCACCCAACTAACAATTTTCCTTCTTATTTTACCCAAAAATATGAAGGAGCTGCAAACTTTTTATGCTTTGCCTTGAAAACGACGAATGCTCAAGAGCTTGCATCTGTAGTCAAATTATTTGACCCACTTTAAAAGTTAAACTATGTGGCCTGTTAGA
Organism: Calliopum simillimum; assembly: GCA_951812925.1. Taxonomy (NCBI): domain Eukaryota; kingdom Metazoa; phylum Arthropoda; class Insecta; order Diptera; family Lauxaniidae; genus Calliopum; species Calliopum simillimum. The sequence goes on from OX638372.1 coordinate 58,623,822, forward strand.
CAGAGACAGAAAGTAACAGAGGAAAACTAGCAAATAAGCTAGGCACAAAAAGCCAAAAGGAAAGAGACAGAGCATCAAATAAAAAAAAAAAAAAGTCCTATATCTACGAGCACAAGTGAAAGTTTGAGGAAAAGCAGTGCGCAAATTCATTTATCATCACGCATTCGAGATGTTTAACCGGAAGCAAACATTTCGACATTGAGCAAGGTTCACTTTCGCTGTCCATTCGTTGTAGTCATGGTAGTCGCAGTCGTTGTAATCTGCTTCCGATACTAAATTCTACACACTGTCGCTATCTCATACCCTAACGCTTTAGCCAAGCTACTAATTCTATTTGTACGTTTTATCTTTGGCAATGGCGTACATGAGGGGGGAAGGCAATAAAAGTGATGAGCGACAAAATTAATCTTTATTTAAGCGCAATTTGACTTATTTCATAATATTAATATTTCGTCTAAAGGCATGCAATGAATTTTTAGAGTTATCAGACGAGCACAATCTACCACAACAAAGTATTATGTGGTGAAAATATATGATTGATATCTTGCTAATGCTAGAACCATCGAGAACGTTGCCAGAAGTTGTTAACCAGATCTTGCCTTCATGCAAATATGTTGACCAAAATGGAAATGGATAGGCTACCAACAAGCATTAATCCAGACAATACTAAACAACAGGCTGAAAAACTAAATGAAACTAAATTAGAAAAAACTACTAAAGCTGCCAGGCTACGTAAAATAATATGCAAAAAAGAAATTACACATTTGTTAATCCAAAAAGACAACTGTGAGTGGGTTTCAGATGAAAGGGAAATAGTTGGGGTTCTTTTGAGCACACATTCTCCTGGCTTTCTTCTAAATCCCATGCCTGTTAGGAACTTCAAACACAGTTTTTCTGTAGATTTAGCGAGTATATTTACAAAAGACAGAGTCTAGTGGGCACTTAAATCGTTCAACCCTTATTAATCGCCAGCCTCAGATGGCGTTTTCCAGTCATACTTCAGCATGCTAGCAAATGTATTACGAAAATTCTTATCTCTTCCAAGGCTGAGGCGAGAGGCGAGGTTTTCATACCTAAAAGTGGAAAATCCAGTCATGTCAAAGCGAAATACCTTTGACCGATCAGCCTAACTTCCTTCATATTGAAAGAATTATTGGCACTTCCATACATTTCAGATAGTTTGCCACCAAAAGCAATCTCAAATTGTAAGCATGCTTATCAAAAACGAAAATACGTGAACACAGCCCTTCGCTCAGTTGTTCAAACTATAGACTCCAGTGTAGAGACTGACTGACATTTTCAAGAATACATGCCTTTCGATTGGACATAGTCTCTAACAACCAGTGCAGAAACTGCCACGAGCCTGAAGAAGAGAAGATAGTTGAACATCTTTTATGTATTTGCCCTGCTTTGTCAAGAATTAGACCAAAATGCTTTGGTCAGCGGTTTTATTGTTCTTTAAGGGAACTCACAAAAATTGCCTCAGGTGACATTAAAATATTTACTGTACTAACAGGATCCAGTTTGAACAAACACAATATTAAAAGGACCTGAGTTTCTAAAATGTGACTTGAGTAAGAGAGTTTGTATAGAAACTTATGGTCTGTGTGTAGCAATATTTCCGTCACCCCAAATGAGCCTAACCTAACCTAATCTAGCTTAGCCTAACCTAACCTAACCTAACCTAGCTTAGCCTAATCTAGCTTAGCCTAACCTAACCTAACCTAGCTTAGCCTTACCTAGCCTAACCTAACCTAACCTAACCTAACCTAACCTAACCTAACCTAACCTAACCTAACCTAACCTAACCTAACCTAACCTAACCTAACCTAACCTAACCTAACCTAACCTAACCTAACCTAACCTAACCTAACCTAACCTAACCTAACCTAACCTAACCTAACCTAACCTAACCTAACCTAACCTAACCTAACCTAACCTAACCTAACCTAACCTAACCTAACCTAACCTAACCTAACCTAACCTAACCTAACCTAACCTAACCTAACCTAACCTAACCTAACCTAACCTAACCTAACCTAACCTAACCTAACCTAACCTAACCTAACCTAACCTAACCTAACCTAACCTAACACAACCTAACATGACCTAAACTTACCTAACCCAACCTTACCTGAACTACCACCAACGGAACTCTGCTCCCAACCTTAAGATGGCAGGGAAAGCGGATAAGCTAACATTGGAGAAAGAAATACATGAATCTGGGAATTGTTGAATAGAATTTAGAAGGCACTAACTAGTTACTGTGCTCGATGTTGTGTACTTCTATAAAAAATCGAAGTTCCAATAAACACTCTAAACACTCCCCATTTAACTACGCCACTGAGGTCTATTCTTTACTTTCGCACTGTGTGTTCGTTCGCTTGTAGACTTAAACCAACGCCATTTGAATGCCATGTTCCCAATAATGCCACATGATAAATTATTTATATCAGTGATTTATCCAAGTGAAACCAACAAAAACAATAAGAACCAGCACTATGCCATGGCATGCAGTAAGAACAATAGCGGCGTTTTTTCCCTGTAACGTTGTATAGGCAACATAGTGATAACTTTTCTTCGTAACAGACAAAAACACTTACAGACATAGAAACAACACACACACACAAACACACAGAGTGAAAGTTACAATAAAGCCATTATTTCAACATAAAAGCGAAAGGACGAAAGGATGAAAGGATTACCAACCACAATGTGTAGGAGCTACTCGTCGTCATCGTTGTCGAAAGCGTCTGCAACAATTCAACATTGGGATGTCAACGTTTGCGGCATGGGCGAAGGGAATTAGTTGCCTTCAACTTGCAGACACATCAGCACCGAAAATCATTTGGTGTTGTTGATTGATTTAACGATTTTAATTTAAAGTTGACTTCATGCGTATGACACATCAGATTCTTTGATGTGTTGCATAGTTGGGCGTAGGCTTTGTTAAAATTGAAATCAGTGGCTTTTGTGCTCAAAGTTTTTCGTTCGTTTGGTATTTGCTTGGTGCATTTGCTCAATATTCATGAGAAGCAGGTATGGGTAATTCAAAAGTTAAAGGATGGCGTTGTTCACAAATCTCACAAAAATTCTTATTTTCTAAATTCAATCAACTTTTACTTTGGTAACACTTAAAACACTTAATCCGATCTATTGCTGGGCAAATATGTTCTTCTGAATTATCAAATTTATTGCACTGCAGTCAAATCATTACTGAATTGCTTTACTATGCAAAGCAACTATCCTACGAGCTGGGTTGCGATATTGGGTCTTCGAGCTTAGTTTCGAAACTGCTTAAGTATTCTCAATTGTTTCTTAACATAGCTTTCAACCACACGCTAAATTTACCTTTTTGTTGCTTTCAGTTGTAGGTAGTGGGCAAAGTGTTTCCAGCTATTCTCGATGTTTCTTTGCACTACACTCACACGTTCGATGCACCGAAGTTTATTTTGCTATAATTTTTAGCAGATACCAAAAACTCATTGCATGCTTTTAGGCTTTGGTAACATAGTGTAAAAATTCATTGGAAAAAATTTTGAGCGATATTTCGATAACTTTTTTTTGGTTTATGTGCGCTCGCTGATTCTGAATTTGGCAACCATTTTTCTGTATTCGATTTTCTCTGTGATCCGAGTTGACCTTGCTTTAAAGTGCAGAAAAAGCTTTTTTCACAAATATAGCGTGTATTCAGAAAGAAGTGTAGTTCACTTTTGCATCGAATAGCCCTAAGTTTCCTTGTAAAACTGTATCTTTAACTTTTCAAATTGGGTCATTCCTTTCTAAGATGCCATCCATAGAAGTAACATTTATCTTAACTCCATACAAATTCAATTTATACTATGTTTCCACCAGAGATTTATGAGGTGGTTTTCGGCTGTTTCGAAATTAAGCTCTGAATCTCGCTGTAAGTCACGTGATTTCTATACAAAAACAAATCTTTTTCTCAAGAGATTTATTTTTAAAATCTTCGTATGAATCTCAACAGGGTTACCAATTTTGGCAATTTTCGACCATGTGGCACTCCACTTTGGCAATTGGGATTAAATCTTCTTAAAAAAAAAAACCAAATGGAAGTAAAATATTGAAAAAAAGAAGCAAAACATTTTTCATGTTCCCGCTCATGACTTTAACGATCAAAAGAAAATCTCTTTCGCCCGTTGGGAACGGGTAAGATTTAGCAAGTAGTTTTATAAATTTCGTCACGTAGTATTAGTCCTTTACATAGATGTACTTCAATGGATGATATCTTCGAAAGTAATTGTCCAAGTGGAAAAGTTAATAGGTAAGATATAATGAAAAGGATTTGGGCCAAACCGTACAGTGGTCCATAAGAGAGCACTAGCCGGTCATAAATCTGAAAATTTATTTGTCGAAAGTTATAACATTATTGCACAAATTTAAAGTAAAGTAGCTAGTAAACATATTTCAAGTACCATAATACCAAGAAATAATACCATTTCTGAGTTTTTGCGTCTTGAATTTGATGAATTCAGAATATGTTGATTTTTTTCCAAAAATGGTCTTACCTTCTGAAACGTATAAGTAGTAAGTATAATATAGTCTATTTTCTGAAAACTTGCATACTAAAGTATTATTTTCTTTTAATATGAAAAGGCATTTCGGCATTTCCGCCAAAAGGTCCACACGAAAAAATAGTGGTCGACAGTAATTTATTGAGTCAACAGTTGTTTAGCCTCAATGATTTCCTACGAAAAAGCCTCGTAATTTTTTTTTCTATTACTCATGGCTTAGGAGGTATGTCAATTTAAAAAGTTTTAAAATTTCGCGATATTTATGTGTTGTACTTTTTAAATTAAGATAACTCTCGAACGACTAATTGCACAGAAATAGTAAATATACTTGTTTTAGAAAATTATATTTCCTACAAACCATTCTCAGCACTTTTTTTCGTACGACCTATGGTTTAGGAGATATTTTTCACAAACCGATCAAATTTTGAAAAACTAGTTTCCTAAGGAAATTTCTTGAGCTGTTTTCGCTTGATAACAAGGAACGGGATCCATTTTATTAAAATTTGCATGGTCTACAAATAATATTTGATACGAAATAATTATCGTTTAATTTTTTTACTAAAAAAAAAAAAAAAAAATTCCCAAAAACGTAAAAATTGCGAACATTCACGTCTTCAAAACTAATAAAAAACGAGTTTTTCCAATTTTGAACGGTTTGTGAAAAATATCTCCTAAGCCATAAGTCGTACAAAAAAAAAAAGCTAAGAATGGTTTGTAGGAAATATAATTAATGGGAGTGATCGGATGAAAGACACGCCCACTTTCAATGTAGTCTGAAATTTTCCACGATTTTGTTTTCAAAATTTTTTATCGGAAATTTTGAATCAGCGATTTCAAACCTGACGTGATATAATAATTTTTTTTTTGCCAAATTGTCCACTATTTTTGATCCACCATTTTGTTTTCAAAAAAGTTAATACCGAGAGTTCAGAATCAGCGACCTCAATTAATTTTTTGAAAAAATTGTCCGCCATTTCGTTTTCAAAAAAAAAAAAACCCCTCAAGCCACAATTTTTTCGAAAATTGTCCGACATTATGCTTCCAGAAAAGTTGAGCCCCAACTCGGAATGTATTGCATGACCAACGAAATTATAGTTTCAACCAGCCAATGCTCAGAAATATGTTGATCGATTTACATTTATAGTGACAGTCTGAGATTGAAGTGCATTTATGCTTCCCGATCAATCCTCAAGCAACTTCAAAAGTTTTAACTTTGTTTTTTCTCGAAAAAATAAAAAATTTGAATTCAGAGATTTGCTTCATGTGTCAATGAAAAAATTAGCATTTGAAAATTTTCGATAAAAACATTAATTTTTTAAAATCTCCGCCGTTGTTTTTACTTTTTTTTCGTAAAATTTTTCAATTAAACAAAAAAAAATTAATTTATAAACAAATTAAAGATGACCACAAACATCAACAAAATTGTGCGGGGCAATTTAACATTAAAAGTAAGTCCTTCACCACATTCGACCCGTCTTTCTTGGCATGACCTCCTCTGTCTTTTTTTAATTCTTACACAGCCGTGGATACTTTCGAAGAATACAAGCGAAATTGTTAGTACTTGCATTGAAAAACTCTATAAACAAGGGCCGAATAATTTCAAAAATGGTAAGCTTCCGCACCCCTTGCCTAGTTATCCGATAATTCTTACTTTTCCTTAGATTTATTGCATACGAAAATGGCAGTTCCTAGAGCTGAGAATAAAGGTCCCATAAGCGCTTTCCGTAGCCAACAAACTAAGGACCGCACACGTCAGTCAAATTCAACTCAGTCAGCGAGGGCAAAGTTCCGTACACCCCTGTCATCTGGTGATCAATTATTAAATGCAGTCATGAAGACCAGCAAAAAGAGTTCGGCACACAATTTCGTTGCCGCTAAGAAACTTCTGAAGTCACCCAATTACAAGATCTACGGGTCGCGTCGCTTTGGTTCCAGTGCGTCCAGCTCAAGTGCAAGTATCTTTCATCGTTACGATAAGCAGCGACGAAATCGTTCACAACAGACGGCACAGTTAAATTATTTGTTGCGTTCATTTGGGACCTTTGGTACTACCGGCAAGAATTTCGGTTTAAATCCGGCTGTTGCCAAGTTCCTAGTTCCCGAGCGAAATCAGCATATGCAGAATCCATTAGGATCACTGCCGCAAGCTATGGAGGTTTCGTGCGGTATACAGCGAGATCTCATGGCGATTGATAACTCATTGAAAGATCGCATTTCGCTTGCAAAGTCTCGAGTTGCGAAACTTACCGCAACGATTGACGCTACCAAATTGGACGGAACAAATGCAGCGAATGAACCAAAAGATGCTCTACGCGGTTGGCATCATCCGAATGCAGCTGAATTGTTCATGTCGCGTCTGAATGAAGGCGGCGTTGCCAACGCTCATCTGCAAGAGCAAACTCGCAAGCTGCAACAGGTCAATCGCTCAAACGAGAACAGAATGCACACTTTTATTTTCAATGGTGTTGGCAAGAAACGTAATCGCGTTGCGGAAAATTTGAATGCAATCCTTGGTGAAGTGCCACGAAACAATGCACATCATGTGGTCACAAAATTGGAGACTGCATTGGAACGTTTGCCATCGCTACGTTTTAGCAGTCGCAAGCCATTCAACGCACCAGCAGTTGATGCAACGACTCCGGCGGATACACCGATGGCAACACCAAACGCTACAACTGCAACAGCCACATCCTTGGTTGTGGCCGAAGTTGACGCTTCACCCAGTATGGTTTCGAGAAATGGCAGATACAACCGCAGTAATCATTTCAATCGGAGATACTAAAGTTAAACGGATTCGCGAAGATTCAATCGTACTGTTCTAAAGATTTTTTACCTAAGTAACTACATATACATATATGTATATATATGTCGAAATATATATGTATGTGCATATATGATGAACATTTAAATTGTTTGTGAAGTGAACGCGCACGTAGAGAGATGTTGGTGTGTTCATTAATTTTGTATATTTGTTTTATATCTCAATACTTGCATTTTTTAAACGGAGTATCGAATGCATTAAAGAAGGAATTTGTCAGCACTTAAGAAAAATATTGTTTTTTGACTCTGATTGGAACACGTATGTGGTATTATTATACAGATGCATTAAGCCATAGCTGCCCGTCTAGAGTAAAATTAAAAAAATTTGGCACTCGCATAAAAAGTCGTGGCCCCCATGTTAAATTAATAAAAAAGAAAACATAAATTTTTTAAAATTATTGAAAACAACAACCAGCAAAGATTTTTAAACTAACAGTTACTTGTGAGAGTGTTTTTTTTTCGCAAATCTAAAAAATCCTGAAAGTTCATAAAATGATCAAATTTGTTGTTGCCATTGTGTGTTGTTGTTTTTTTCTTTTCGATAGGAACCCTTGCGTTTTGTTGCAACAACCAAACACACAGTCCTGTGTGGACGAAAAAACAACAACAAAACACAGTCTTGTGCGGTCGCAAAAAACAACAACAAAATTTTCGCATATGTTGTTGCTGGTGGTCGATCGCAATTCTTCAAAATTTCGCATATACCGTTACTTGTGTGTGCGGTTTTCATTTTCAATAATTAAATTTTGCTGTGGCACGTGAGATCAAGTGATTTTCAAATAATGGCACTTTGCGATGGCACGCGTGGGCGGCTATGCATTAAGCACAATACGATGAAAGATAATATACCAGGACATTTTTCCCTTTTTCAATATTTTGAAGCAGTTCCTGGGAAATTGTTAATGATTTTTATACTCTACACCCATGGTATATTCACTTTGTCCTTCCGTTTGTAACACAGAAGGAGGCGTGGCAGATATAGAAAAGTATATCGATACCTTAGAGCGCTATAGTCCTATCTCCATTTTTCCAATTGTTGGGAAATGCAAAAAGAAGATTTCAAACAGTGGTTATTTAGGATTGGCTGCTATTTTGATATAACGATAAATGCAATAATTTTACCCATGGTATATTTTAACATAATTTAATGCTTTTAGCCAATTTCATCAATTTCTAACGAAATCCTTGCCAATTTATAGTATGTCATTACTTTTGCCCTTATATAAAATTCCACTACTATTCAAAAAAACGACGTATTAAGTACATTTTTTGAATTTTTTCCACTAAAATGTCGTAAAAAGTCATGAAACGCGTAGAAAACACGAAAAAAACGAATTTTTTTTTTTTTTTTTTTAATTTTTGGTTCCAACAAACAAGAGTGGAGCCTTGGGTGTAACCAAATTTGTTCACCAAAATGTCGCAAAAAGTCATGAAACGCGAAGAAAACGCGAAAAAACGAAGAATTTTTTTTAAAAATATGACTTATGTGAATATTCAGTGGAGATAGGACAGTAGCGCTCTTGAGATAGGATTTTTCTTAATTATCAAACATTTTGGTATTTTAGGGGTATTTTGACATCACACAGTTTTCCACACGGTAAAGAAGCCCACAATGATGCCATAACTGCAAAAATCTCAAAATCGCAAAATGTGGAGATAGGACTATAGCGCTCTAAGGTATCGATATATATTCTTGATCAGTGTCACCTCCTGAGTCGATATAGCCATGTCCGTCTGTCTGGCTGGCTGGCTGTGTGTGAAAATACATTTTTCGGGAAAACTAAGCACGATAATTCAATGAAGCCTCTGTCGTCAAAGTTAGCTCGGGGAATTGAAAATGAGCGAAATCGGTTAACGGACACGCCTACCGCCGATACAAAAAATGTATTCAAAATGCAACTTTGGGAGTATTTTGGACGACAATGCAACCAAAATACACATAAATATGTACTACGAATTGTAAGTGCAAGCTCTGAGAAAAAAGCTGGGCGTGGCACATCCCATATAAGCTAAAGCTTCAAAACGCTATTCTGAAAGCGTTTTTTTAGATAATCCAATCAATTTTCACTCATATACTAAAGACTATAAATGCACGTTCTAAGCTTAAGCTAGACGAATTCGGACAAGAGGGCGTGGCAAACGCTATACTGAAAACGTTTCTTGAGATAATCCAACCAAATTTCATTCAGACACTAAGAACTATAAATTCTAGCTTTCAACAAAAATTTGGTGAAATCGGACAAGGGGGCATGGCAACTCTCATATAAGCCATAGTTTCAAAATGCAATACTGAAAAAGTTTTTTGAGATAATCCAACCAATTTTCACTCAAATACTTAAGGCTATAAATGCAAGCTCTGAGCAAAACTGGGTGAACTCGGACAAGATATAAGCAGAATTTTCAAAATACTGCAGTGTAGGGTATTTATTTTATGGCCAGGCTAAAAGTTACACCCTTACTAGTTTTTAAGTAGATTGATCCGATACAAAGTGTATTGCATAAGGTGATAGAGAAGGCTTAGACTTAACAAAAACTTGCATCTGAGGGCGGAAGTCTAAAATGTACTCCTGAGGAGTTCAAGGGTTAAAACTGATTTACTGACTAGTTTTATAAAAAAACAATTTTCTTGGGTCACCTTAGCGTTTTGGAAGAAAGTGTTTGAGTTTAAAGTTTGAAATGTCGTTTCGCCGCTCATAGTATTCGTGCACCATATCTGCCAAATTTTTCGTAAGATTGTAAGCTATATAAATTCCAATTTTCAATCCTCTAGCTCGTCTGGTTTGTGACATAAATTGTTTTAAAACTTGTCAAGTTTGACCTCCCTAACTCTTCTTGTTTCTGAGTTATTTGAGTTTAAAGTTTGTAATGTCGTTTCTCCACTCATAATATTCGTGCCCCATATGCCAAAATATTTGTAAGATTGTAAGCTATATAAATTCCAATTTTTAATCCTCTAGCTATTCTAGTTTGTGAGATAAAATGTTTTAAAACTTGTCAAGTTTGACCCCTCTAACTCTTCTAGTTTTCGAGTTATATGAGTTTGAAGTTGTAATGTCGTTTCTTCGCTCATAATAGTCTTGCCCTATATCTGATAAAATATTCGTAAGATTGTAAGCTATATCGGTTTTAATTTTCAATCCTCTAGCTCTTCTAGTTTGTGAGATCAAATGTTTTAAACCCCCTATATCTCCTCTAGTTTCCGAGTTATTTGAGTTTGAAATTTGTAATGTCGTTTCTCCGCCCATTGTATGTAGTCGTGCCTCATATCTGAATATGCCAAAATATTCGTAAGATTGTAACCTATATAAATACCAATTTTCAATCTTCTAGCTCTTCTAAGTAGTTTGTGAGATTAAATACTTTAACTATTTTAGTTTCCGAGTTATTTGAGTTTGAAGTTTGTAATTTCGTTTCTCCACTCATAGAAGTCGTACTTCATATCTGAGTATGCCAAATTTTTCGTAAGATTGTAAGCTATAAATGTGTCAAATTGTTTCAGAGATATGACAAATTTGGTTTTTTTAGAATGAGTGGGTGGGGCCCCGGCCATTTTTATTGAAAATTTTTTCCCAGTGCCAATTATGTATCTGAAACAAATATTTTCAGAGTTACGACAAATTTCAGGTACAGGGGCATGGCACCTGGGAGCAAGGTTTTTCACATTTTTAATTTTTGCGATAGGTCTAATGTATATTTTTTTAGTTAGAAAGGGCTGATAGCCATTACTCAGCGTGCAATAAAAATTTGAGTGGTATAGAAATAAAGCCAGCAATCTCTACTTTCTTCATGAACATGTCTGATAGTGTCTGATCACAAGCTATCATAAAATGCAGCTAGATGTCACTATCATGTTCACGCACAATACCCCTCATTGCACATTTGTTGTTTTACTATATTTTTGAATTTATGCAAAGTTATTTTTCATGGTATTTTTATGTCGCAATAATTTTTGCTGCCTTTTTCGTTCTATTCAGAATTCCAGTAACTCCAAGTGCTTACTATAAAATCCATTTTGTTTTAGAATCAATAAAAACGTCACTTCTTCCTTTGCAGGCCTCTCATATTGGGTTGTCAAATTAAAGAGTTCATGACGCCAATAGTCAGTAAATCAAATTTCGCAAAACATCCAAACAGAGAGCGACAGAAAGAGAAGAAAACAAACAAAAAACATAAAAACCAATAAATTTCATATTTGACAGTCACAAGTTTTTTTTTTGTTGATCTTTTTAATATTTCATACCCGTATCCTGATGCTTCTGCCGCTGCTGCTGCTCCTCAAATAAAACTTGAAGTCAAACATCGAATGTCGCGGCGTGTCGATGTAAAGGTTCATTGAATTTTTCTTTATTTTTTTTTTTTTTTTCGGAAGCAAAAGGAACGCAGCCAGCGCCTATTGTGTCAGCGACGGCCTAGAGGTCTTTTAGTTTTCGACAAAAGAATGGGGCACGTGCCTAATGCCAATATGTCGATTGTGTATTTGTTTTGACCCTCGTCTAAGGCGCGCGCGTCATAGGTTGAAGGGATTTTTCATATGGTATCCTTTTTAAGCAAAGTGTTTGGTTTGTTGCACTCAAGACAAAAATTTTTATGATAAATTACCAGACGCCCTTTATGAAACTGTAGCCAATAATGCTACGTGGTGCTTAATGCTGAATCAAGCACAAAATCATACAATACATACGTTTTGTTCCCTTGTGAGTTGAATTTGAGTTTTGGGCCATATGAGCGCTTTCTATGAAAAATGGAAAAAAATAAAAAAATCAAATTATTATACAACTTAAGTCAGTTGATAGGCAGAGATTTGTAAGACAAGTTCCTTTTTGATTTATCATTTCCTAAATCATTAATCTTTATCGTTTTCTTTGGGCCATTTTCCCTTTATGTGCAAATATAAAGCAAAACAGAACATGAAGAATGAAATGTTTGAAGAATTGTTATATTTTTATGTAGTTTCAAAATGCTTTAATATCGTGGACTTACATTGATTTTATACTAATAATAAAAACTGTGCTTTCGTAAAGGTTTTAGTGCTATCAGCTTGGAAAAAATAATGAAAACTCCCAATTCGTCAGAATTATTAGATATCTTTGTTTCAAACTTTGCTTTGTTTAGACCAAACTTAGAGGGAATAACTAAACTAATTTTCATGGATTTTCTTCCAAGACAGTGACAGTACTCGTCATTCGAAATTCGGAAATATTCATCATACGGGAATGTTTAAGTGCTAACCAAAAGCATTCGAGGAATAAAAGCTCTACACTCAACGAAAACTGAATCCGCTCCATAGGGTGGGTCTGCGACATATATTGGACCTAAACCTGCCTGATTGCACTAAATACTTCTTTCCTCAATATAGTAATAGGAAAACGTAACTCAGAGTTTTGGTAGAAATACTTAATGAGCATTGATATCCCTTAAGTATTTCAACAGAATGAATTTACCTGGGACTATCAGCTGCAGACTCTGCAGTGAAGACTAAGATACCTCTGTGCATATCTTAGCAGAGAAACCAGCGCTCTTCCGCAATAAAAGGGTAAGAAACTTCTATATACTAATAGCCTAGCAGAGCTGAATCCAGAGTCTGAATTCTAGAGTCTTAAGATTACTCTTGAGCTTAATAAACTTGACCTAACTAAAATTGAAATCAAGAGAACATTCAGTAGAAGAAGAGCATTTAATTACTAAGGATAAAACACTCCAGATTTGATAGGAACACATGATCTAAAATGATTTTGGGACTAACTTAAGCAAAAGGTTAGTTCAGAAGATACATTTTACATAGCTGTTATTAAGTACAACCCCCGAGAAGGTACGTTAATTTTTAAAATTTTTTTAACCGTGAAAGTAAATGATATCAGACAGATAGTTAGTGCCTTGTATTACTTTGATCTTTTGAGAGTTCAAAAATACTATTTACCCTTTTCTCCCCCCCTCCTGGTGGTTGAAAAATACCTTGTCGATAAATCTTTTTTAAAAAAATTATTTAAGATATGTAATAATGACAACAAATAAAGTTAATGATGAGGTTTTATAGCCAAAAGTTAGAAATATTGGGTGTACAACTTAAAAACCGGAATTTTTTACCGAAATTTGATGCTTTATTGTGGAAAAATGTTACAATATATTTTATTCAAAGTATTGTCCATTGGAAGCTACAACATTTCCCCATCTTTCAGTCAATTTATGAATTCCATCCCAAAAAAATTGCGCCGGCTTGGCGGCCAAAAATGAATCTATCCAATTTTCGATATCTTGAACTTAAGTGAAGCGTATTCCTGATAGGGCATTCTGCATCGATCGGAACAAATGGTAGTCTGATGGTGCAAGGTCTGGGCTATAAAGCGGGTGAGGCAAAATTTCCCATCCGTTGTTTTCCGTTGTTTTCCAGGTAATTTTTGACTGGGGCAGCAATATGTGGCCGAGCGTTGTCATGATGAAAAATTATTGCTTCGTGTCTGGTCGCATTTTCCGGGCGTTTTTCGATGATGGCACGCTTCAAACGTATTAATTGTGTTCGATAAAGGTCACCTGTGAGCATTACAGAGCATTACCTTGGCACCATGGATATTTGCCTTTGGCTGGGAAGGTCCTGGTTGTCCAGGCTTCATATATGAATGTTTGCGTTTCGGTATGTCGTAATGGATCCATTTTTCATCCCCAGTCACGATCCGATGCAAAAATGACTTTTGGCAGCAGTTTTCTTTGCAAAAAAATGACCCAACAGAACCTCCCGCAAATGCTGTCTTTTTCTCAATTTTCGAAGTTATTCATCGTGAAAAATAATAATGATGCACACAAGATAAAATTGTTTTGTTGACTGATTTTAACAGCTGTCAAATGTACCTTCAAAATGACATATATATAAAGTTCGAGCTTTCACGATATTTGTTAGTACGGACATCCACCGTCAAATTCCGGTTTTTAAGTGGTACACCCAATATCATTTGCAATTCAAAAATCAACACTTGTCAATACCTGATAGGCCCATGTATGAGTTAAAGTTAAAGATCGATTAATCGAACGTTGGTCATTTGCCCATACCACAAGATCCAATACATATACGACCAAACGTGGTTGGTGAACACCTTAAAATCTGTCAGCCGGAAAGTAAATATCGTCGATGGCAGTTAAAAGGAGGCTACCCAAAAGACTCGTGATGCTAAAATTCACAAAAATTTACCTTCAGCCCCCAGCTGTGCGACGCAGTATGGTTTTTTTTTGACAAAAAAGTGTACACAAAAATAATTCGCTACAAGGACACATTTTCTTTAAAAAAATTAAACGCGAAATTAAAGGTTATACATTCACCTATCTGAAAAGATGCCCGCTTTTTCCAACATCTGATCCACAAAATAGTGACACGGGTCGAAATCTCTTGAATTTTGAAAAAATCGATTTTTCTGTTTAAAAATGTTAGTCGCATTAAACGCAGGAGTGATATAAGTATGAATAAATTTATGTGCATTCAATCAAATTAAGTAAGATGAAATCAACTCAAAGTGAAAATGGGCGGTGCCACGCTCCAAAAACAAATTCGTCATATCTCCGAAACTATTAGACGCAGATAGATAAGATTCGGTATGTTTGTAACAGGCACAGAGAGAAATAACATCCACTGAAAAAATGGGTGGAGCCACGCCCTACAAATATAAAACTTATCATACCTTCGAAACTATTTGAGCTATAGGGGTGAATTTCGATATATATATAAAGGGTAGTAAGTCAAATAATAATAACAATGAACATATCCTTATTAATTGCCACTCTGTTCTATAGGAATCAAGTTCATTCATGTAGCTCTGCCTGTGGGCGCGGCACCACATATTTTCCAGCAGACATTATTTGTCTTGATGATTTTTGTATATAAACCGAATTTCATCTACATGGGTCAAATAGTTTCGGAGATATGATGTGTTTTATATTAATTATTTGGGGCGTGTCACCGCCCACTTTTCTAGTAAATATTATTTCTCTCTATGCTTATTACAAACATACCGAATCTTATCTATCTGCGTCTAATAGTTTCGGAGATATGATGAATAGTTTTTTGGGGCGTGGCATCCTCCATTTTCACTTTGAGTTCATTTCATCTTAACACAGTGGCTGCCATGGCTATTGATCTCAATAGCCAGTACAGTTTCATTCAGGCTTGTGGCTATGGATTTCCATAGCCAGTAGTTTTTTGTTATTTTGCCTCGTCATGAAAAATGCACAGCCTCTAGAAACAAAATTCAATACAAAACGAAAAGCTTATTACCACTCTTAGTGCTAAGTGAACTTGGTTTGAGGAGTTTTTGGTTTGTTTAGATTTTATAGCCATTTATTTTGAGAAATAATAAAAACTATTTCAGTGTGGGAAAATTCTAATAGCTAAAAGTCGAAAAAATAACGGTAGGCTTCTCAAACTATGCAGGCATGATACCTAGGGCTTGCAATTTACCGTCAAATTGCAATAACCGGTAAACGGTAAATGATTTCTCCGATTACCGGTATACCGGTTATTTACCGGTAAATGAAACAATAATGTGATTATCCATTATATGCACATAAATCTTAGTTAATTTTAATTACAAGTGATTAATATTATGTTTACCTATCTATGAGTATTTACGCCTAACTTATTCGTTTATCCATTAACTTATTATGCATGTGCATGTGTAATTACACTTTGTATACACCTACATAATATAAATTCGTTATTAAAATAAAATAATAAATAAATAATATAACAATTCATTGGTTTTATAGTTTAATTAAAATATTTTATTGAAATACTGCCATACTGATGTTTTATCCATGGGTCTCAAAAAATGTTTTTACATAAGAATGTAATTTAAAAAATCAATAATTCACTTATTTATTTTTCTTAATGAAAACAAGAATGGAACAAACAGAGCAGAAATATGTATCTGGATACGAATGATCTTCAAATATTCTCTGCCCTTTGTCCCAAAAAAACTAAGATCACCTGCAGCCTGCAATGGAGCACTTGTTTACCACGTTTACCAGTAACAAACTGTTTATAAATGCTGCCAGAGTCGAAAAACAAAACATTTATTATGACACAATGACCTCTATTACACGATGGCATTTCTCGCAGCGAGTTTTTGCCATACCTCTTTAAAAGTTTCGATAAAATCAGTCTCGGTAATTACCGGTTAATTTGCCAATTTACCGGTAATAACCGGTGGTGCATTTTTGGCGATTTACCGGTAAACCGGTTAATCGGTAACCGGTAATGCAACCCCTAATGATACCTTAATAAGTATTTCCAAGCTATATGTGTAAGTTTGGACGAATTTGAAGAACTCTAGCTTTATTTTTTCGACTTGCTCAAAATTAGGATTTTCCTACAATGTGTGCATTCGCCATCTTGGATTTAAGAGTTCTCAAATTTTGGCTTCAGATTCGTGATCAGCGACCCCCAAAACCCCCGGGTGATGCAATTTACGCCAAAATATTAAAAAAAAAATTTATTTTACGACCCCTTTCGGCGCGTTTTACAACGTTTTCATATTGAAATTTTTAAAAGCGCTACTGAGCTTTCAAAAGCTTCGAAAAAAACGAAAATTTTGGGATCCAAAACTTTATTTTCCGTCTGCACAAATTCTCGCGACGGAGGTGGTCGGTTGACGTGAAACGTCCCATATATATTTATATACAGTACTGCTAACTTTATAACACTTCTTTCTTCTTCCTGGCTGTTGAAAATAATAGCCACGGCACTTGGCAAACAGATAGACGTCTATCTTTACATAGGGTGCCGTGGCTATGATATTCAATAGCCAGGACTAAATCTTTTCTAGCACTTCCAAAAGTTGTAGAAACGCAACTCAACACCTAACAATGACCGTTATTTCATATAAAACATGAAAATAGAAAAAAAAAATTTTGGCACCCTGGGAAACAGTACAAAATTTGGTCTGGCAGTCAATGTGTTAATTGATTTGATTGAATACATATAAATTTATTCATATATAACTACTGCGTTTAATGCGACTAACATTTTTAAACAGAAAAATCGATTTTTTCAAAATTCAAGAGATTTCGACCTGTATCACTATTTTGTGGATCAGATGCTGGAAAAAGCGGGCATCTTTGCGGATATAGGTAAATGTATAACATTTAGTTTCGCGTTAAATTTTTTAAAGAAAATGTGTTCTTTTTGTGTACACTTTTTTGTCAAAAAAAAAACCATATTGCGACGGTAACGGGGAGTAAAAAAATACCGTCATACATGGGAGGGGGAGGAGAAGTGGGTAAATTTTTGCGAATTTTAGCTGCATGGGGCTTATGGGCAGCCTCCTTTCAACTTACATCGACGAAATTTAACTTCCAGCTGGCAGATTCTAAGGTGTTCACGAACCATATATGTGATCTTTTATGACGGATTTGGATTCAGTGGGTGCCAATTACTCAAAAAACATACTTTATATCAAAAAATAAAATAATTTTTGCAGCGTGGCCGAAGATGGGTTAAAGCGAATTAGACTCCCAAACGGCTGGACCGATTACTGTTAAAATTTATACATGTATATATGTTTTCGGGTACAGTAAATGTTTCTGCATCATAGTTTTTTCCGATTTTTTTTTCACTCAAGGGTTCGCCTTATACGTCGGAGCTTATGAGCTTTACGACGTTTTAGTGGAAAAAATCTCGGAACCAAATATTAAAATTTTTATTTCTTTTTTTTATTTACGCACATACATAAATGAGATTTGGTACATACATATATAAATTGCATCGGCACAATTAACATTCTTTGGTTTAATTTAATTGGAGATGCCGTGCCCTCTATACAAGAGAAGGTGTAGCAACCCACACCGGGAAATGCTAGTGAATTATATTAAAATTTAAATTTTGGCATTGCTCGGAAATTTAAAAAAATTTAAAAATTTTAAGCCAATATGGTATACCTACTATGTTAAACTTTTTTTATTTAAGTAAAACTTTATATCTTAAATTGAGAGCACAATAAAAAACATTAACTGCTGCCAGCCAAAAGTAACTCCAACAAATCTGTCATAATTTTGCACCCTTTTCAAATTCAGATTTGAATCATTTAATCTCCAAATAAACATTTTGACACACAGGTCACTCAAAGTTCTAATCACTTAGATACCTCAACAGAAAACATTAAAGCGCATGGGTTCACATAAAGTTTTTGACCTTTTGAAAGTTTCGTTGTTTGATGTCAATGTATTACATTCAATTTAATTTTGTTATAGAAACAATTTAATCAGTTATGATTATCTTTATTCAATAATTTTTTTTTTATATTGATAATATTAAGTTTTTTGGTATCTTAGTGTTTTAGATCAGTAATTCCCAGTTGAAACATGATAGCGTTTTGAATCAAAATGGTCTTGGAAAATAATATGCTCAACTTATAGCTCTTAATTAGCACTATAATTGGTGCTAATTTTGATTTAAGGCAATTTTTAGTTTTCAAGATAGTCGGAAAAATCCAAGGTGGTCGCACGGGACAAAAACAGAAGTGGTTTTCGTGGCCAAAAATTCAAACGACAATTTCGGGGACACCTGAGGCAATATATCAATGCGGGTGTTTCGAGTGTTGTGCATTGATGTCTCTTAAAAATTGGTTTGATTTTACCCAAAAATGATTTATACTTTGTTCATACCCTACACTCAGGGTATACTCACTTTGTCCTTCCCTTTGTAACGCAGAGAAGGAGGTGTGGCAGGTATAGAAAAGTATATATATTCTTGATCAGCGTCGCCTCCTGAGTCGATATACCCATGTCCATCTGTCTGGCTGGCGAGCTGCCTGTCTGTGGAAACATTTTTCACGGGAAAACTGAGCAAGATATTTCGATGAAATTGGGTACACTGCATTACTTGTAAAAATTAACTCGCGGGATTGAAAATGAGCGAAATCGGTAAACAGACACTCCTACCGCCCATACAATAAATATATTCAAAATGCAATTTTATGAACATTATTCGTAATACTGCAACCAAAATAAACATTAAAACTAGAAATAGTGACTGTAAGCTCTATGAAAAAACTAAAAGAATTCGGAAAAAAAGGCGTGGCACCTCCCATATAAGAAAAAGTTTCAAAATGCTATATTGAAAGAGTTTTTTGAGATAATCCAACCAAATATCACTCAGACATTAAGGATAGTAAGTGCAAGCTCTAAACAAAAACTAGGTGAACTCGGACGAAGGGGCGTGGCACCTCCCATATAAGCAAAAATTAAATGCAAGCTCTGAGCAAAAATTTGGTTGATTTTTTTGATGTTTTTTACGCTAAATAGTTTCAGAGATATGATGATTTAAATTTTTGGCCCACGGTTTACCTTTCAGTGGAAACACCCATATAACAAATTTAAGCCATGTCACTCAAATATTTTCAGAGGCATGTAACTTAATTTTTTTGGAAACACAAAAAAAAAACAAAAAATTAAAAATAAAATTTTTAGAAAAAAAAAATGTTCCAAGGGGACCCTTGGTTGAAAAAAATTTGTTTCCATCAAAATGTAAAAATTTGGAAAAAAAAGAAAAACATTTTTTTTAATTTTTAGTTTAGTTGGTAATAAAAAAAACGGGCCGTACCCGGAAAATCTAATGATGCAGAAACTCGTGTCGTATGCGAAAACCTACATAAGTATATGTATAAATTTTCACGGGGATCGGTCCAACTGCTTGGGAGTTTATAAGGAAAATACAGACATTCGGTTTTATAAATTTGTCACACCCAATATCTTACGAAGGCAATACCTCTGAAGATTTGACTGGAACAAAAGTTCCTACAAACTATAAGAAGAACACCCAAAAACGAATTCTGCCCCTGATACTATGACTTAGGTCAGCGTGCTGCTGGCTCTCCTTCTATTTATTCAGCATAATCCCAATTTTTTTTTTCAGCTCATTGTCGCAATCATCTGAAAAAATTAAAGTCGAAGGCATTTTGTTTAATCTTTAAATTCATCGAAATATTCAATACTTTTTATGCCAAGCTTCTTTTTGCATACCCAGTCTATGCAGCAAGTAAATCACTTGTATTCCATTATAGCCGTGAAATTTTAATACCCCATAAAAGCCTTAGGTGGCGCTAATTGTACGTGAGCAGTCCTGTCAGAGTATTTATCTTCAAAAGGACTGACTGACTGGGTGCTTAAATTGTGCAAAATCAAATGTCATCAGGTGTTGCCGCCTGCAAAGTTAGTCGAAAATGCATGAATTAATGATACAACATAATAAGGTCATTTTGGATGTATATTTTTCAAGCTTTCTAGTTGGCATCACTAGCACATTATTTATGGCTTTGCTCCTTTGAGGATAATTAGAGTTGGCGCGCACACTAAGAAAGCTGTTAAATATCCTTTGACGTCAAGTGTTCCGTTAGGCATTAAACAACAGTAGACAGTACCTAGTTAGATATAGAAGGACGAGTAAGTGCTTTATCAAATTGTTTACAAAAAACACCTTCAACTTCCACACAATACGGTTACCTGCACAATTTAAAGTTTATAAAATAATTAAAGTGTTAGTTACTTTTTCACATAGATACAAGTGAATGCCAGCTGAGGTGAAAAGTGCAACAAATTGCGAATTTCATTGTAACAATTGATTAACAGCTGCATTTCGCTTACCTGAATTTCACATGGGGCTGCCTGCAACAGCTTTAAAGCATCATCGACAGCTTTTCGAAATTAATTTCTTCATTTTAAATGAATTTTCGCAAAATTTAAATGAAAAATAAATAGAGAAAATTTTCAAAGTATTTTACAATGTAGAGTGGTTCGTGGGTCGTGCTTGGCATACCGATAGTAGTACACACACACACACACAGTCAGTGATGTATGAATGGATGATTGCAACTAAACACTTCCCAAGTGAAGCATTAAAAATAAGTGGGTGTTTGCTTACAGCTGCTGCTCTGCTGCTGTCCAATACTTAAGCTAAGTATGTAAGGCTAAGATTTGTTGTAGGAGCGGCGGAATTTCTTACCAGTATTGTGGTAACAGCGAAGAGTACGAGTGAAAAACCTTCAAATATTTGCTTAATAAGGCAGCTATGACACACTGAAAGAAAATCTTAAAACGATTTTTAATTATAAATTTCATAACATTGTGGTTATCTATTGATGCATCTAGTTTTTTTCGTTTGGCCGTTTGGTTATATCAAAACACGCTATCAGTATAACATTTTGATGCTTTTGCATATATGAGAGGTGCCACGCCCTCATGTTCGAATTCGCCCAGTTTTTTTTAGAGCTTGCACTTATAATTCGTAATATTTATGTGCATTTTGGTTGCATTATCGTCAAAAAAAAAACTCCTAAAGTTGTATTTTGAATACATTTTTTGTAATGGGTGGTAGGCGTGCCCGTTGACCGATTTCGCTCATTTTCAATCCCACGAGTTAGCTTTGACAACGGAGACAATGAACCAAATTTCATTCAATTCTCTTGCTTAGTTTTCCCATAATGTATTTCCACGCACACCCAGCCAGCCAGACAGACGGACATGGCTATATCGACTCAGGAGGTGACGCTGATCAAGAATATGTGTACTTTTCTATATCTGCCACGCCTCCTTCTCTGCGTTACAAACGGAAGGACAAAATGAATACAATACACTGGGTGTAGGGTATAAAAAAGGAACTGACAGCATGAGGATACGAACCCTGGGCCGTCCGTGTGTCGTAAGTATGGTGAAGAGGTATAAAATTCGAGTTTGAAGCAAATGTTTGTCTAAAAATAGAAATTGTTACTAAAATTTTAAAAGTCAAAACGATTCTATATTTTTATAATATTAACCTTACTCGAGTGAAGTAAAAATGAAGACACTAATTTTTGTGCGCGAAAAAATAAAACAATTTTAACTAGAATTATAAATTCAAAATGGTCACACATTTTTTTTCTGAAGGTATAATTTACTCTGCATAAAGTCAAATGTAGGCAACTTGGAGTTAATATTACTTTATTATTTAACTACTTTTTTTTTGTAAATTTTACTTTGCGGACCCATCCATTAGTTCATACGTAAGGTAATTTATGTTTAAAATTTAGTGTTAATTACTGTAATTTGTTTACTAGCCGAATGGAGTAAAAATTATGATGCGTATTTTTCTCAGTGTATTATTAATAAACGAACTCATAACTTTGCATAATATACCCTTCAACTGGAAAATAATTTTATCCTCAAGTTTTCATTATTTGGGACAGATGGGAATTGGATCGCAATAATTAAAACTAATCATTTAAAAGTACTACCGATTCGTATTCCTCAATATTTGTGCTAAATGTTTTCATCAGGCGAAATTGGTTATTCCATTTTTTGTGGGTCTGCAACACAAAACACTTTGTAAATTTTTATTGCATAAACAAGTATGCCTTTACCGTGTTATAAAATCCAGCTTCTGTTTATGAGCTAAACAAATATATTTCACTTTAAAATGGTGTCTTTCACACAAAAGGGCAACACGTTGAGCGAAAGATTTTACGCACATGTAAGAGCAAACTTACTTTGCCGTGTCGCGGCTTTATCAAGGGATATCTTGAAATTTACTGCGGAAACTTACATGGAAATTAAAAAAAAAAAATTACTGTATGTGCTCATTAAGTTATGACGGATTGAAAATTATTAGAAATTTCCTTTTTTGATTCAAATAAAATCAATACTGCGGTATTTTTTAATTTTTTAACATATACTCTAGGTATTTACCGCTGTTAAACAACTTACATCTGGCAACTCCACAACGTTTTTAAGGATCTGAAAGCTTTCAAATCGGTACATTCTTAAATTACGTTAAGTTTTTGAAAAGTATTGTAAAACGATTGATCTTTTGAAAATTTTTGGTTTTGGTTTATGTCTTGGTTCTAAGGATCTTGATAACAGAAGAAGAATAAAATTGGCTTATTAATTTCATCTAAACCAAAACAACCACTTTACCAGCAAGAATTAATAGTTTCGAAAAATCGAGGTTTTTTATTATTCAAGTGGAGTTAAAGTGTTTTAGTCTGTGTAAGATTTTCATCTTATTGTAATTTTCGTTAACTATAGGCCATCCATAATAAGTGTTAAAAATTTGGTTGTGCCATTTTTTGCCCGTTTGGAATTATTAAACTTTTTGTGAGAGAACTCCAGTCGCTATAATCATAAGAAGCAAGTGAAGCCACCAACAATGGAATGATTTTTTTTTCCTTTTGTTTTGTTTGTCTTCAGACCCTTTTAGTTCAGATATTTTTGTAATACAAAAGTGGTTTTTGTTTTGTGAAAAGTGTTTTGTTATATTTTTTTTGTTCGTAAGTTTAAAATTAAGTGCATTTTGGCTATATACATAGACATATAGTTGTTCCAAAAGTGAGCTCAAACAAAAATGTTTTTATTTTAATAAAGAGTAGACATTTAAGTTACTTTCTATGAAAAAAAGTGTTGCGGGTTTTTGCGCGGCTGTGAGAAATTTTTATTTTTTTAAGGCAAACTGACATGTCCAATATGTATGAAAGTGGAGCATAGAATAAATAAAAAGTAAAATGCAGACTTATAGACAGACAATTACATCCAAAAATCTGCAAGAGTGTGTCAATAAAGTACGCTGAGTTTTTTAAAATTTTTGAAGGTCATTAAGAGGTCGCTCATCACCGTTTTATGCAAAATCTCGGCTTAGTACAGTTTTTATTTTATTACAATTTAAGAAACGCTCGGAATGAGTCATCCGATAAATCAAATTTTTTGTCTTGAGTCAAGGTATATAAAAATGTTATGTCTCGAATTTGAAATCATTCATTTTAGATAAAAAACCGAAAGAAAACATATTTTCGATATTTCGGCCTACTGTAAAACTCTTAAACTACATCTTGGAAAAACTGTTTTACATAAGTTTATCATAAAATCATTCAAGAAACAATTTTCTATTGCATCTTAACCCATTATATCCTGTATTTATGGGTCTTCTTGACCTTTTTTTCCAAAAACTTGGTTAAAATGAGCTAAAATGTTCTAGAAAAATATTCTTCAAAAAATTTCACAAGGGGTCACCAGAAATTCTTAAAACCTCAGAATAATGCGTAAAAAATTTGATGAAAATTTTCAATTTCCGTTTTTTATTGCTATTAAAAAAAAATTTCACTACATAATATGCAACTGCATAAGTTTTCCACTTTTTTATGCATAATTAACTAAAAAAATAAGTTATTATAATCCAATAGTCTGGATGAATTAATAGCGTGTTTTGGTATCAAATACCCCACTGTGCGGTGGTTGTCGTGGATGCAGTTCCAGCGTAACATGCCCAATGACTACTGGAATAAAGGAAGTCGGAGTTAATTCAGTGCGAAATCCTTCCAATTTATGCAGTTTATACAGTTTCAGTGATTTTTATGTAAATTTGTATTTAATTAAAGCTCATCTTTACAGATGAGTGCTGGTTAGGGGCAGTGATCCAAAATGCCAGATTTGTTTGCAGTAGGCCTCAAGAAAGATACTCAGTCTGCTGTGTAGTTCCAACCGTAAAACATCACGATCCGCTTTGCATAACGTCTGAAGGACACAGTTAGATTTATTTTGTTGATGGAACAATACGCTCCGAACAATAAATACACGTTTTAAAAAATATTCTGCTGCCCCACATGAAGACATAATGTCTACCCAATGATGTGTGCACATTTAAGCGAGATGGAGCGCCATGCCATACGTACAGAGCAACAATGAACATTCTGAATTCTTTAAGTTTTGACTTTTTGCCATGGCCAGTCAATTCCCCGGACTTAACCCAATAGAGAATTGCTGGTCTTTTTGTAAATCATTCGCGACGTCTGGAATAACGACCAATCTCTAAAAGAAATGATAACAAAGTGTATTTCGAGAATGCCCAATCGAATTAATGATGTCCTAAAAACTAGAGGCGGAAACACAAAATACTGAATTCTTGTGTGTTTTACTATTTAAAGATATCCAGAAAAATCATCCATATGAAATAAACCCAAATGGTCAATATAATCAAATGAATAAAATTTTGGTTCAAATTTAAAACAATTATCAAATTCAATTAAGTAGATGAGCAAATAAATCGTAACTAATTCGAATCAATATTCAAATTCAAAGGGAAAAAAAGAAACAATTTAAATAAAAAATCAAAATCCAATGAAGTTTTAAGCTAGTTTACATCAAATATCAATTATTTAGAACTAAATAAAGTGAAAATTCAAAAATCATCAAATCATATTTGATTCAAAATCACACCATACTCAAATCAAACTTGAATTAACACAGATGTGTTGTTATTCAAATTTAATATAAAAATTTTCACGGTGTAGAATTAAAGTCAAACACAAGAATGCATGAATATTTGTACAAGTCTAAATGAGAAGTCAAAGGAGCAGTAAAAATTCCAAAGTAGGTGCTGAAGGCATAGGATTAGTAGCCAAGAAGGCAACCATAACAAAGAGACAATGGAAACAAAAAATTCTTAAATACAAACACTAACAAACTTAAGCTCGGAAATCCTTGTAAATTTTTAATTTATCCATTATGGACACCTCATCTACGGCAATCTTCTCTTCGAGTAACACCGGAGGTGCCCATATTACCATAAAATTATAGCACACAAAATTGAGCTGCCTTTTACTCGTACTATATAAGGTAAACCGACAAACCACAAAAAGACCAACAACAACAACAAAAGCAACAATAGCAAAAACAAAAGAAACGTAAATTTTAAATACGGCCATCATGGTAGAACTCTCTGTTGTTAAGACCAACCAACAACAACAACACCAAGAATGAAACACCAAGGGGCAAATAAACAAAACGAAAAAGAAAAAATAAAATAAAATGTTGCATAAAAATAGGCGCTTCTACCTTTGTAGCAGGTTAATGCTATGGCTGCTCTACTGTAGCGACAGTAAGCACATCGGATAAATGTCTTTTGTCTTTTTAATATGATAATTTCACTGTTGTTCTTAAGGATGATGACGTTGATGATGACTACCTTAAGGATTTGGATAAAAAACGGATCACTTTTTTATTGATTAATGATTTTTTGTAAAAATTTTTGGTTTGTTTTTTAAATTTTCGTCGCTTTACGTACTATTCAGATAGTTATTGTTAATACAAAAAAAATGTTCATTGAACATTAGCTCCAATAGTTGTTGCGCCATCATTGCTGTTAGCCCATATAACAACATAATGCCTAGCAAATTCGCCCGTCCAGTAAGGGCGTCAATTAGCATCATTAGCATATTTTTAGTTCATGCATGCGCTCTTAATTGGCGGGCTCATTTTAAATTCACCCCCATCATATTGGTCAAAGGGTAAATAATTATGGAAAATTGTATTTGTACTGGAATTTTTAGCTGGTGATGGTTGAACATTACCGTGGTAAATTGATTGTGGTGGTGTGATTGTGTTCTGTTGCTACTCAATGTAAATGCTGCTGCATTACCACAGCATTATTAGTTGGGTTTTTTTGCAATTTGTTTTTTACCTTTGAAAATTTTGAAAGCATTTCACAAATTAAATTGTTTTAGAAATCAATTTGCCTCATTAAGCATGGGTTTTACAAATAAAAAAAAAATTCTTTATTTACCTGCGTTCCATAAGCATTTGTGGTTCTATTATTTTAACTTAGAGAGAAGACAGAGAACAAAACTGAAAACAGTTTTTGGACCACCTTTGAAAATAAATCTGACTACAAAACATATTTTCAGTGTAAATATTATTTTTGACGTATCTACCTGAGTAAGAAAAAAATGTTTTTATAATAGGTCCATCTACTACTTTTTCAAAAAAGATTGAAAAACACAATAAACCAAAACAAAAATATTTAGTTATTTCCGATGTATTTGTCAATGCTAAAGCAGAATCCGAAAATATCGAAAACGTCGATAGCTTCACGTATTTAGGCAGCATTATCTCCATGGATGGTGGATCAAAAGAGGATATCAACTCAAGAATAGCAAAAGCAAAAGGCGCGTTGGCTCAACTGAACAAAATATGGTCTTCTTCCGTTATATCCACCAAAACGAAAGTGCGCATTTTTGATTCGAATATGAAATTGGTTTTGTTATATGGGTGCGAAACATGGCTTGTTACTGAACAACTAACGAACAAGCTGCAAGTATTTGTCAACAAATGCTTAAGGCGTATACTAAAGATTTGGTGGCCTCGCACTATATCAAATGCCGAGCTACATCAAAAATGCAATCAGAGGGCTATAGCAAACGAGGTCAAGCTGCGCAAATGGGGGTGGATTGGTCACATTCTTCGGAAACCACACAGCGAAGTTTGTCGCCAGGCTCTTGAGTGGAGTCCACAAGGCAGTAGAGCACGTGGTAGACCCAAAACCAACTGGAAAAGGTCGCTGGAAAAGGAAATCCAAGAATCGGGAAAGTCATGGCAAAAGATCAAAGTCATCGCAAGGGATCGCAACCAATGGAGCTGTTTCATATTGGCCCTATGCTCCTTCTAGGAGTTAAGGGAGAATACATACATACATACAAAGCAGAATCCGGATTCAGAATTGCTCCTTACGTATGGTTTTTGAGATATCCTAACCTATAACTCATATGAGAATCCACAAATGATTTTTAACTCTCATGATGTCTTACAAAATGGTCATAACTTTTTAATGAAAAAAAAGTTGAAGAGAGCAAAACAATTTCGTGCGTCTTCTACGAGTATACCTATGAATTGATATAAGGAGTGAGATTGAAAAAATCTTAACACACGTTTTACCCAATAATTTTTTTTGAGTGTAAAATTTAAAAATTTCTTTGAACTAGTTATCTTTGAAAAATATGTCAGTTATTATTTTTTATGACAAACATAGGTCCGTTCGTTGAAGATTTGTGGTAAAACCTGAAGACTGTCAATTTTAAAATTTTTTGAGACTAACCACTGAAATTTCTCTGAGTAAACAAAAACACCCCAACAAATCAACGAACGCAAAAATGGAAAAAAATTGAATACTGTCAAAAAACTAAAAAAAAAAATAGCAAATGAAAATTTTAAAATAATTTCAAACTTTATCTATCTATGTATTAGAATACGTGGACGAAAACTATACCTCAGATTTACAACTTTCATGCACCAATTTGTTGTTGAATGCAGCAAAAAGATATTAAAATACCTTTTATTTTACATCAATATGCTAATAATCCATTTAGGGCTTTCTATCTTTTGCCGGTTTTATAAAACCTACTAGCATATAACGGTGGCCGTTGCTTCACTTTTACTTATTTTTCAAACCTTATGTGTGCATCAAAAAATAGTCTATGGCCTAACATGCTTCAATAATAACACGGAGTGATAATTTTATTGGAATCAGTCAGCTGTTTTCGGGGTCCAACAGAAACAAATACACAAGTATCCGGATCTTCCAATGGCAATGTCAACGAGACTAAATTCAAGTGACGCTTTTAGTTGTTGTTTAAGTTTACCCCTAGAACCTCTAAAAAAAGATGGAGCAGTTGTCGCTTAAGCTTGTTTCCAATATTTTATTGATTACAAATAAAGAATATTGGCAAATGGATTCATTCGAATATCAATACGTTTCTGCAAGTTGACATCATCATTGCAACTGAGTTGTTGCATAACGTGTTCATTGTTTATCTGAAATTTGTAAAATTCACAAGTATCTATAATACGTATACCGCTTAATAGAATTTAATTGCCTCCTTTGGTGTATCATCTTCCATTAAAACGTTGCAGGCTTCCATTTTTTACAAATTTTATTTTATTTTATCTAAATCACAAATACGTCTTTCCAATTTAATTTTTTAATTTGTTAAATGTAAACAACTTCTGACAAATAATTTTTATTTGACAGTCTTCAAGTTTTGCCCAGAAAAAATTTGTCTGGGTAAAAATTTAAATTTTTATTTGGAGGGGAAATGATCAGCTGTTTTTTACTCTCATTTTTTGTGACGCAAATATCAAGTTTTTGTTTCAACGAACGCTTTTTGTGGTAAAACTATATAAATATTTACAAATATTTATAAATTTTTTTTGAACGAACGGACCTCATGTTGATTTGTTGTGATTTTTATCAAAATGTGTGAAGAAAATGTAGTACGTCATAAAATTATTAAAAATTTTCAAAAAAATCCAAATTAGACCTACAATAAATTGGCCAAAGAATTGAAGGTCTGCCGTCAAACTGTTTCCAATGTTATTAAACAGTTTCAGGAGAATTTGACCATTGATAGGAAACCTAGTTCGGGATGAAAACAAGGACCACATGATATTGGAAAAGCCAAGAAAATTTAAAGCATATTGAAAAGATCCCCAACAAACACATCTGCTAGAAAAGATGCCCGGTTAGCCCAGTGCGCTGACTATTTGGTGCGAAAAGTTAAAGCCAATGCAGGTTTGAAAACATACAAAGTCCAAAAAGTTCCAGACAGGAATGCTGCAAAAAATTTTGACGCCAAAAGTAGGGCTCGGAAATAAAAATCGAATTTCATACAAAAATATTCATGTTTTATAATAGACGACGAAACGTATGTACTGGTGGATTTTACGCAGCTTCCGGGTAAAAATTTTTATATTGCTGATGCTCGAAGAAATGTCGAAGAACAATTTAGAATCCAAAAGCAGAAAAAATTTCCGAAAAAATTCCTGGTATGGCAAGCTATATGCAGTTGCGGCAAAAGAAGCAAGTCATTTGTTGCAGTGGGCTCTATAAATACCGAAATATACATCAAAGAATGTTTGAAAAAAAGACTTCTTTCTTTCATAAAAGAGCACAATGTGACCAGATATTTTTGGCCCGATTTGGCAACATGTCACAACGGCAAGAAAGCTCTGGAGTGTTACCAAAGTAATAACATAGTTTTTGTACCTAGAGAGGCCAATCCTCCAAATTGTCCCGAGCTAAGACCAGTGGAGAGATATTGGGCTCATGTGGAAAGAAACTTCAACAAGAGCACAAAAAGGTGCCCCAAAATATCGAAGATTTTAAAAGTAGATGGGCAGACTGTTCCAAAAAGGTATTTGAAACAACTATCAAATCTCTAATGGAAGGCTTACCAAAAAAGGACCACGACTTCATAAATAGTGGTTAGAACTATAAAAGTTATATTTTTCTGTAATTTGTAAAATATTATCAATTAAATAAAAAAAAAAAATCAAAACTTTAAGATCAACCGTTTAGAAATTATTTTTTTTGTTGTATAAATAATATTCTCTTCGCAAAATCGATTTTTTTTACATTTTTCAATTACGCGGTCGGCAAAACGATTTTTTAATCAACAGCAAGGCATCTAACGAAAAAAAGGTATTAAGTAAAATGCTTAGCATTGTTCAAGAAATATGAGTGAATTTGCACCAAATTTTTTGAGATATTTTATAATTTTTCAAAACTTGGTTCAAAAAAAATATATAAAAAAAATTTCCAAAAATTCTGAAAAAATTCACACCTATTTTTTGGAGGATTCAAAGCATTTTACGTCTGATGAAATTTTTTCGTAGATGCTTTGGTTTTGAGTAAATCTAGCATTTTGCTGACGAACGTGAGCTTAAGCTGAAAACTCTCAATTTGATAAATTTTTGAAAAATTATAACATATCTCAAAAAATTCTGATAAAATTCACATATATTCACGGAACAAAAATAGTATTGGCAGGCTCTAGAGAAAACAGGCATTATGTTCCAAAGACTTGAAACTCCGTTTGATCCTATATATGTTTCCATGTAGTATAGGTTCGTTTTAGTGAATAAAAAATACTATGGATGCTCTTTTATATGCACTAGCTATGGGCTAGTTTGTATGGACATTTTTAAAAATGGTCTTTTTATACCCTGCGGTGGTTTTTTATGTGAGGTACGATGAAAAAGTGAGTGAACCGCAATTTGAGGGGGGGGGGGTGTGTGGAGTTGGTCTAACCCTTCCCAGATTTGAGTCAAAATTCGAATTTCGAGGTTAAAACTCGAAAAAAAGCTCCTAGCCGCCAATCAGTTGCACCGGATTCCCGGATTTCTTTTGTATGAGAGCACCCCTAGAGGGCGGAGATAGAGGGCAAGTATGTTTATTAAAATTGTCGGCCTGGAAAAACTAATGATGGTCGGCCATACATTTTACCTCCCTAAGTAGCGCCATGGGGTCAGTAGGGGTGATGAAAGCAAAAATGTTTGTTAATTAACATAAATAAGAGTAAATGATGGGGTAAAAAAAATAATAGGGGTAGGTCACACATTTCAACAATGTAGGGGCAGCCTGGGGGTGGTGGAGGTCGATTTTATAAAAATGTCATGCAAATTAAGGCTTATATGGGAGCGTCTCTAGAGAGTGGAGATAGAGTTTAAGTCTGTGTGATGAAAATGTTGGGATAGAAAATATAATGGGGGTTGGTCATACATCTTATGCCTGTAGGTTCAACTGATTGGCAGCTAGAAGCTTTTTTTCGAGTTTTAACACCCGAAACTCGAACTTTGACTCAAATCTGGCTAGGGTTAGACCAACTCCACCCCTTCCAAATTTTGGCTAACTCACTTTTTCATCGAACCTCACATAAAAAACCACCGCAGGGTATAAAAATCGAAAAATCATTATTAAGCCCATAGCTAATATGCACATACGATGGAGTCAACTATGCTGAATGGAAAATGCCGCTGAAAGACCAAAAATACATCAGCAGGTTAAAGAAAAATTAGTTTACTTCAATGAAGGTTGACGTCATTAGCTGATCAGCTCAGGCTCATGACCTTAGCCCGATCGAGAATCTTTGGGACGATGTCAAGGGAGCAGTAAGAAAGCAAAATCCTAGAAATGTGTGAGAATTGTGGGATATAGTAAGATCAAAATGGAAAGATATTCTTGTCGAGAAATTCCAACGTCTGATTGATTCCATGTCTCGAAGGTACTATTCAACATGGATTAATCCACAACATACTGTATGTATGTATGTATGTATTCTCCTTTAACTCCTAGGAGGAGCATAGGGCCAATAAAGGAGGAGCATAGGGCCAATAGGAGGAGCATAGGGCCAATCCACAACATACTGACTATTTAATTTTATTTTAAGTTTTATCTTTGGAATAGTGACTTTCCCACTAACTTTTTCTAGTAAAATCTAAAGCACTGCTATTATGTTTCACACTAAAATTTTTGGTCATTTTAGAATTTGGCGTTCTTTAAAGAGGACGAAACCTTATATTATGGATATTAACATTTATTTCAATTCATTAGACATAAATTAATAAAATGAAGTAAAAAAATTCTATACTTTGGTACTTATGAATGTGTTTTTCACTGCTATTATTTCGCACACAGCTGTATATCGTTTTTAAGAGTAGTTCTAACTTTTAAGTCAATTTTTTCCCTGTAACACATAAAAAATTCAAGGTCAATGCGTCAACTTATTCTCAATAAAATAAAAAAAAAAAAAATGGCAGCTGCTCAAACAAGCCCCATATCATTTATTGCGTTCAAAAAATTACACTGTTTCCAAATTGAATACCGATACCGAACTAATCACTAATCTGAATATTTGCACATTTTCTGTTTCTTCTGAATGCCACCAAATGGTGCATGCACATCTGGATCGTTTGGGAAAAGCTTTCGCAGATCAGGCGTATTGAGTAAATAAACACCGCAACGTTTATATTCCGGCGTATCCTTGAGCGCATGTCGACGATTCCTCACCAGCGGTACTGTAACATGCGAGAATCTTGGTGGAGCTGCACGAACGCGAAAACCACAATTTGCCATAAAGGCATACAATTGTGGATGATCATAAACTAGTGATGACGGTGGATTCCATGGCTTCAAATACTCATGAAAATGTGACGTCGTTAAAATTGGTTCACTTGAGACAACAATTGATTGCATTTTATCGCTGTTGTTGTTGTGGTTACTGGAAAACTCCACTACCTTTTGTTGCTGCTGTTGTTGGTGTTGGTGTGGTTCGCGACCGTTGCTGCCGCTGCTGTTGCTGCAACTATTGTAATTGATATCCTCAAAGGAATGCAGCAAGTGATGATGATGATGTGCATTTTGTTCATATGTCGCCGCTAATTGTCCTTTCGAGCATTTTGTTGATTCCAATTCATGAAAAATAAATGAATAGATGCCATCACGTCGTTCCAGTTCCTTAAGCATAAGTTCATCATTTGAGATGCACTCCATAGAATCCCTCAAATTGTTCATCTTTTTGAAAAATATTTTATAGATTTTTAAATTTAAGCGGTTGGCGTGGTGTTGTGTCTTTTTTGGTTCGCTATCAATTTGACTCTGATTTGATTGATTGCTCTGAAGTTGAATGCGAAAAAGTCTCTCAAGAATTTGAGTGATTTCGTTTGTAAGACAGTTTCAAGTTTTATTTATTTTCTTCAGAACTTTGCATATCTGTGAGGTTTTTTAGATAAACATACGTTTGTACATGGAACGCATCGGACATGTGATTATAAACAAATCGTTTTGTCTGTTCAGCATGCTCACTCAAGACAACTAAGTACAACAATACTTTCATGTTCCTATTTTATTAGGTTTTTTCGTTTCAAATTTCAGGGAATTTCAGGAAATTTACAAATTCAACTGTTTTTATTTATGAATTTACTTTTTTCTTTGTTATGAAAGAAAGACTCCACTTAGCGATAAAGTATGAGTATATTGCATTTCGAATCAATAAAAAGACAATTCATTTTCATGAACTGTAAATAACTACTTTTTGTCTGATTTAAAAATGGTGATGTCTTTCAAATCGTCTTCACAATGTCAAAAAATAAATTAAAAGTCGAATGAAAAAGGGCGTAGCAACACTCAAAAGTTTCCCATTTGGTCTCAAGTTCATGTTAGTCAATTCGCTAAAAACTCTAGAACGTGATCCATCATTCATTTTGCATAGGCTGGAAGCATGTCTTTCATTAATTAATTCATTAACATGCTGAGTTCTATGTCAATATTCAGGCTCTCTAGATGTGCTCTAAATGAGAACACTACACTTCTTTTACTAAAGAATCAGTGCAAACAGGGTAAAGCTAACATCTTGATATGCAGGTGAAGAGTGGAGTTAACCCCAGGAAAATAGCATTTACGCAAATTTTCAACCCGTCTAGCTCCCACTGAATAATCCTTACATTCAACAAGAACATTTTTCAATTGCCGATGTTAGAGGAAATATTTGAATTAGACTTTAAAAAAAGTTTTTTTTTTACGTTGAATTCGAACTTTCAATAAGGTAAAAGTTTAAAAATATTTTGAAGTTTTTTAAATGAAAGAAAAAGTAAATATGGAGATGGCCGGGTCGATGAAAAAAATAATTGGAAAAACCAACACCTTCTTTGAGAGTATCTTTATAACTTTGAAACAACCAAAAACGCATTTTTTCTATAACTTCGACAGGTGTTGTTGTAAAGAGTTTAATTGGTCCTTAATTCCAATAGTGCTTTTTAGGTAAAATGCAAATAATATTTAGGAAAATACGAACCAAAGAAACTAGGTCGTACTAGTCGAATATGATCTCGGAGGTCAAAAAAACGTGAAAAAAATTTATGCCTCATTAAGCTTTTTAAAACAACATATAATTTAAATTATGTTGTTTTATAACATTTCAAAACATGAAATTGATCGATACGGCTTCACAAAACTCAAAAACTTGTCCATAATTTGAACATTTCTTAACCGATTTTTTTGTTCACACCATTTTTGGTAATGTAGTGAATGAAAGTACTATTTTTTGTTACTTTAAGTAAGCATTCCATCTTTTCATTGGATTCATATGTGTACTATTAAGGGTGTTTCATTAAGACATGTGGTATTTTTTTCGTTCGAAAGGTCACACAATAGGATTATGTGTCCGAATTCCGATATAAAAATACTGTTTTAAGTCTGGAATTGTCTTCGGATCATTCACATAGACTTTATCCTTTGTGTACCTCACAAAAAAAAGTCTAACGGCGTCAAATCGCATGATATGGACGGCAAACTCACATCACCGCGACGAGAAATTATACGGTTTGGGAATTTGCGACGCAAAAATTCCAAATTGATGCAAGTTATGTGTGGTGTAGCGTCGTCCTGTTGAAACCACATATTGTCCAGACCCTGAGCTTCAATCTCCGGCACAAAATAGTCCTCCAACAAACGTGGTACCGCTCAGAGTTGACATTTTCAGAGTTTTCGTCTTCGAAAAAAACGGCCCTACCCATAAACCGCACCAAACAGTGACTCGCGTTGAATGCATTGGCTTCTTCACAGTCTCTTGTGGATTTTTCCAGCTCCAGATACGGCAGTTTTGCTTGTTAACATAGTTGCCGAAGTGGAAATGAGCCTTGTCTGAAAATATGATTTTTTGGAATTGACTTAGAATTTAAGATCCAGAATTCGACGTTGTTCTTTTGTGTAGCGATCAATAACTAAAATTCTATACTGTCGCGATGAAAATGACACAAAATATGGCGGACAAGGGTCGATAATACAGATTTTAATTGATAACAAAGTACCACACCTACTATTGGAACACCCTTTAGCTTTATCTTCTTTCCAGAAAAAGTTTTTGGGATGGTCTGAAAAGTAGGCCAAAAACTGTTTTTATTAATCTTTGTACTAAAAAAGTAGTAGAAATAGTACTTTTTGCCATAAAGCAAAAAACTTACTTTATGCTAAGTAAAAGCCTTATAGCTCACTACCTTTCCAAAATAGTTTAGAAATATAAAATCGGTTAAGGAATGTTTTAGTTATGGACTATTTTTGTGAGTTTTGTGAAGAAGTTTTAGTTAATTTTAGTAAATGATTTTTCGAAATTCCGAAAATTTTCAAGATGGCGGCCATTGAAAGTTTGATCCAACCTTTGGATACTCCCATATTTGAAAATTTATAGCTCCTCGACCTTTTAACTGATTTTAATAAAATTTTCAGGGCTTCTGTAGAAAAGTATGAGCTTTTAGAAAAGAATAATTACACTGAAAAAAAAAAAATTTATTTTTGGTCGAAAAAACCTTTTTCCATTTTCAAAGCCATTTCGGGGCTTGGAACACCCTTTTTATTTTGTTTTTTCAAATATTTTGTTTAAAAGTAAATTTTATTACAATTATTTTCCAGTCCCCAACTTTGTGGTATGCATTACGGTTATCCAGTTTTTGAAATTGTATAATGTTGTGTTTATCATCGTTGGTGCGCGTGCGCTACCATACAGGGCTGCCACCTTCTGGACGGTATTTTTTTTAGTGAACCTTAGTGATATTTTTCATAGAATCTTTTTGTGGAATATTTTAAACCGTTATAACCAAGTTTTTGTATAAAGAGGTCAAAAGACCAATAAAAACGGGATATAATGGGTTAAGATGTTCTAAAAAATTGTTCCTTTCTTGATTTCATGTTAACCTTCTGGAACACATTAACCCCATGTTAACCTTCTGGAACACATTAACCCATTGCACTACGTTTCTATGGGTTTTTTTGACACCTTTATGTGCGTGCGCTACCATACAGGGCTGCCACCTTCCGGACGGTTTCGAATTTTGTGCACGCAGCCCAGGAAAAAATGTAAATCAAGTTGTCGTGAACTGCACAAAGATGTTAAATTACACGTGAGCATTTACTGAATAAAAAAAAAAAGTTTTCAAAATTGATTCATCGAATGGTTTTTAAAATGAGGTCGGAAAACGGTATTTTTAAAAAACCACTACAAACCAAAAACCAAATAGTCGTTTTAGATGTATTTATTGATGCTTAATCCGGAACTGGAACAAAATTGCTGTATCTCTTATGGTTTGCGATATATCTTATCCCTAATGTTTAAAAAACACGATTTTTGAGGTCTTATAGAACACGCACGAAATCGTTTTGGTCTTTTCTATTAAATGCATCTCTTAGTACTGTTTTTCTTTTTCAAAATGAGTTATAAAGTGGTCTTGTACGATTTTTCTTTAAAAATTTCTGACCATTTCAAAATAATATCATAAGAGATGTAGCAATATGGCAATTGCTATAGAGAATCCACACATGATTTTAACTTTCATGATTTAATTTTAAATGGTCATAACTTTTTAAAGAAAAATCGCTTAAATCCATTTCATAGCTCATTTTAAAGGCAAAAAGCAGTTCTAAATGATGCTTTTAATAACAACTAGCAATACATTTACTTGCATCCAATAAAAAAGCGATTAAAAGAAAAAAATTAAAATGCTTCATTTTTTCCAAACTTTGAGACCGGCTCCATACCTTAAAACTTCATAATTTTGTAAAATTTTTTTTTTTTAAGTTAATCAACATTTAATTCCCTACAACATGAGAATTCCATAACAAATATTCCGCCCTTTAAAAAACCAATTTATAGCAAAAAAGACATGAAAATTTTTCTAAAAAATTTGAATTTTTGTACCGAAACAGCAACAAATTTAATATTTGTACCAAAACTTTTTAATAGGATAATGTTGACCTAGTCATTCTCTACAAAAGTTGTCTTAAAAATATCACGAAAAAATTAATAGTTTCGAAGTAACGGGCAGTCAAAGCGACTTGCCTTTTTTTAGTAAATTTTTCGACCTTTGATCGAAAACCGACTGGGTTTTTTCCACTACCGATTCCTAATTTTTATTGAGATCTTATTTTTTTGACCTATAGTTTCAGGAAATGGACGAGGAGCAAACAAATTCACAACTCTGCACATTTCTTATATCTTGTGGGCGCTCTAATATACATACATATATATACTATAATTACAAAAGAGGTACAATGCTTATTCCTATGAAAATTATTTAAGTGTATTTATAATTTGTTTAATTTTATGTACAGTTCCAGTTGTAGTTTTCCAAACGATGACCCAAATGCATATTTAATGCAAAGCATAAACAAACGGATTTGTTGCCAATAAATTTAAATTTTGAAATGGCCAATTCCAAT
This sequence comes from Calliopum simillimum, assembly GCA_951812925.1. Classification (NCBI taxonomy): domain Eukaryota; kingdom Metazoa; phylum Arthropoda; class Insecta; order Diptera; family Lauxaniidae; genus Calliopum; species Calliopum simillimum. The sequence goes on from OX638372.1 coordinate 58,661,994, forward strand.
CCCATGGCCATGCCCACTCGTTCGTTATTCCGTATGGGATATATTTTATACAATAAACATTTAATTTAATAAATTCGTAATGTTGCTTATGCTAAATTAGCATTATATTACATCAGTGCAGTAGTGCTTCCTGAGCGCTATAAAGGCTATATGGGATATAAAATAACTTTCATTGCGCGCACTTGAAACTCTGCACGCCACTCCACTAATTTGTAGGGTTTCATTGATTTCATTGAAGCAAAAATGCCGCACTTTCATGAAACTTTAATTCAATTGGAGCGCAAAAAATCCTCCAGTGGCACTCGCGCACACCTGTAAATGCGGCAATTGCTGGCGTGGATGAGGCAGCTAAGTATTTTAACAACTTTATTTCGTATTTTTTTTTCGGTTGCTCATATTTGCATTTTTTCCCAACGATTTGTTTATTTAAAAATTTAAATAGTCAATTTGTTGCTGTTGCCAGCGTTTCAACTTTGCATTCTCATTTCCATCGATATATAAATACGACGCGGATAAGTATACCTGACGGCCGAACAGTGGGACGGCGACATACATTTATTGGAAAAAATATATAAAGTGGTGATCCTATGACTTTGGAGAACTCAATTTAAATCAATTTTTATTACACATTTTGTCGTTTCAATTGTAAACTACCCTATAGTTTTTTCTTAACTTTTAAGAGGACTCAGAACTCCATTACTATTAAAGTTTGGAAAAATGTTTTTCTTCTATTTTAAAGACTGCCATTCTGTTTGTTTAATAAAAGAAAAAAAAATACCCCTTTTTAGAATATAGGTCGAAAAACGGAAAAGCACACAACAAACCAAAACAAAAAATTTTCGATGTATTTCTCGATGCTAAATCCGAATCTGGTCTCAGAATTGCTCTACAACGAAGGGTTTTTAAATATTCCAACCTAAAGTTCAAAAACACAATCTTTAAGGTTATAAAGAGGACGCACAAAATTTTGTTGCTTTTTTCTACTAAATGCATCGTTAAGTGGTTTATAGGGTTTTATGAGATTTCGCAAAGTTTTGGACTTTTAAAGTTGATATATAAAATTTTTTCCTAATTTTTGACATTGGCGGTAATTTTAGTATGAAAAGGGTCCTATTATAATAACATACCCTTTCATAATTTTTTTTGGAGTCCTGGTTAAATTTCGTTCAATTCGGTAGTGCATTTGCCATCCCAATTTTTTAATTTGAGGTTGGAAAAAAATACTTTTCTATGTAACACACGGGTTACTCGAATGCGTTGTGAGTTACTTCTCTTTAACTACTGGGGTCATCAAACGGATTGTTCTGGAAAAGTACTACATGGCATAACAAATGCACTACTAAATTAAATGAAATTTAACGAGAATTCTAAAAAAAATTATAAAAGGGTATTATAATTGGTCCTTTTTCATACTAAGATAAAATAAGGCAAAAAATTTCAAATATCAACTTTAAAGGTTCCAGAACTTTGCGAAATCCATAATCTAAGAAAGTTCATACAATTACCAAAAGGTTTCTTATAAAATAAGTTTTATCTAAGACGCTAGAATGACCGAACAATTTTTTTTTTTCTAAAACAAGTCAGAAAATCAGTTTTAACCCTATAACTCTTCAGGGGTACATTTTGGACCACCGCATGATGTGTAATTTTTTGTTAGTATAAACCTCCTCTATCATCTCCCAGGAGCTTCGTGACATTTTGCGATATAATGCAGTTTATGAAACAGAGCAGAAAAATTTTGTTCGTTCTGTACATATCTCAAAAATAGACAAACATAGTGGCTGAATCGCCGCATCGATACAAAATCAAATAAAAAACATTGTGCTGCACAGGTGCCAATCGAAGTAAAAACTGGCCAAAAATGTAATTCTGAACGTAAACTTTTGAAAATCAGTTTTTAGGAACTAAGGATAGTAAGTGCAACTTTTGAGCAAAAATAAGTTTAGTTCGGACAAGGGGGCGTGGCACCTCCCACATAAGCAAAAGTTTAAAAATGCTATACTGAAAGCGTTTTTTGAGATAACCCGTCCAAATTTCAATACCGAAAGCGTTTTTTGAGATAATCCACCCAAATTTTACTCAGATACTAAGAATATTAAATTAAAACTTTGAGCAAAAACTAGGCGATCTCGAACAGGAGGGCGTGGCACCTCCCATATAAGCAAGTTTAAAAATGCTAAACTAAAACCTTTTTATGAGGTAAGCCGTCCACATTTCACTGAGATACTAAGAATATTAAATGAAAATTTTGAGCAAAAGCTAGGCGAACTAGGACAAGAGGGCGTGGCACCTCCCATATATATAAAAAATTCAAAATGCAATACAGCCATTCCATGCCTAGCGTAACAAGATCTGCCACACCCCTTCCGATTTCGCTGAAATTTGGTACATGGTTTTGTTTCATGCCTAGTCTTTCAGAAAAGGCAAAAAAATTTTGCGATTTTTTTCGTGGCTTGCGGGAGGGTGTAAAGAGTGAAAAAATCTGTAAATTGTGACAAACTCTCCTCAAATAATTGTCAATAACTTAGATATTCTTAACCGATTTTCATGTTCAGACCACTCTTTGAAAGGCATTGAATTAGGCTATAAGCTAAATTTTTTCGTATTTGGTAAGAAGTACCAAATTTACTACTATTTTAGTACTAATTTACAAAAAACGTATCCAGGTACACCTTTTTTACCTTCCAAAATATATTTTTTGGAAAGAAAAAGAAAAATTCTTTCATATGCTTAAATTTCAAGAATGTATCTTGCAAACTACGGCTGCAATTTGATTGAGAGCATCCGGACTGGCAGAATCTTTCACTGTGAGCAAGCATAGGAAGCAAACGAGCACCCAACTTTTTCACCAATTATAGAAAAATCATTTGACAAAAAGACCCCGTTGTCACCAGAGTGGAACCAGGTGGAACTTTTTTTGTAGCTCTATGACTCTCCAATTTGTACCTCTCGCAGCTAACCTTACATCATGTATTCAAAAAGCCACTAATATTTTCTAATTTAGTATCGATTATCATTATTTACGTACCTGGGGAGTGTCCTTGATACTATCAAATGACGTTTTTAAAATTTTTTTTTTGTTTTGGAAGCCAATATCAACGCATACAGTATTACTCTTGCAAAAAAGAAAAATAATCTGTGCTAGGAACTACGACTTTGCGGTAAGGTACAAGAGAGGCAACTCGATATTACGTTATATTTTAAACGCCAAATCATGCGCTGGTGTTCTCTTTACAAAACTAGGCTGAAAAAATAATCGAAATCGCAAGTCGATTCCACGATTTTTGGCCAGCTCTTACTTCGATTGTCACCTGTGTGTGCTGTAAGGATTTTAAGTTTTTTTATTGAAATCATATCCAAATACAATGTCGAAAAAAATCCCGATAAAAGTACTCGCGAACTCGAATTTTTTTTTTAATCGTCAAAAGACTTTCATGTTTATGTGTTCTACATAATTTTAAATATTTTAAATAAATACTGCATCATTTAATTTTTGGAATTAATTCTTGGAAAAATTGCTTTTTTTGCCAATTAAGACCCACTGTGCGCCGTCACGGCAAATGAAAAGAAAATTTTGAATGCGTGAATGCGTCTTTAATGAATGCAAATCTGCGGCAAATTTTACGTGTGTGAATTATGAATTGACTTTATTACGATTCTTATTTGTTTTTAAATGCGCTATGATGATCTGAGGTCCTTTCAAGCAGGAAAGCTCAGTCAATATCCGTTACAAAATGAAGCAATGACGTATACTATTTATCATATGTATGTATGTATGCCGTGTATTCGTTTGCTCGAAGATACATATTTAAATTTAACAATGCTAAAAAAATGAATAATACGTAAATTACAGAAGTAATATTTTTGACTTGATACTTTTGTCACTTTTCCTTAGATTCCATTATATCTCGTAATCTATCTATTAAAGCTACTTTGATGTAGCTTGGAAGATAAACGTGGTATTGCAACGTTATACCGCTAAGCGAAATGGTACCGCACTTAATTTGGAAAAGTTAAACGATCATAAAGGGTGTCCCATAATTCATGCAATATTTTAATTAATTTTTTTTCAACTCATTTTTTTCAATCGTTTTATTTATTTTTATTGATTGGCCCTATGCTCCTCCTAGGAGTTAAAGGAGAATACATACATACAACGTATGAAATGGCACGACGAGGATTAGATTAGATTGCGCATACACACTCTTTTGTCGAAATTTTCCATTACCATCTTGGCTGAATTTCATGGATGCAGCATTAGACCTCCTTCTTCAATGCATTTCAATGCATTTTTGCTAACTTTAGACTGTTGACTTTCAAAGTTTTTGTCTTTTATTTGACAATATTTCACCGAACAAATGGCGAAAAATGCAAATATTGCGTGAATTATGGGACACCATTTCTGCTTTTCAAGTATAAGACTAAAATTTTTCATGTGTACGCATATTGCTTTTAAGTTTTATTTATAGACTTATTAATTAATTTTCCTTCCCTTAAAAATATGTACAATAACTTTACTTGTATATATGTATATTACTGGCGCAAATATAAAAATTCCTTGAATAAGTAACCTATAAAATGTTATTACTCAAACGTCCTTAACCTTGTACTATATTGTGACATTTGATTTTTTGCTCAAAATAAAACTTGAAACACCTTCAAATAAAGCAACCAACTTTATGTCGTGTTTAGTACTTTAAAGGCTTTCTGATTACCAAAGTTCTAAGCACACCAACAAAAACAATTTATTTTGTAAAACTTTACTCATAAAATGATTTGATATCAATTTAATGTATTCGATGAAGAAAATGTGTCTGCGTTGCTGAACTTCCAAGTAGAAACCCAACAGGAAATGGTATATTACACTATGAAAGATGAAACATGAGTTATTATTCCATACTAGTGATGAGCAAATCAAGACCAAGACCAAGACCAAGACCAAGACCAAGACCAAGACCAAGACCAAGACCAAGACCAAGACCAAGACCAAGACCAAGACCAAGACCAAGACCAAGACCAAGACCAAGACCAAGACCAAGACCAAGACCAAGACCAAGACCAAGACCAAGACCAAGACCAAGACCAAGACCAAGACCAAGACCAAGACCAAGACCAAGACCAAGACCAAGACCAAGACCAAGACCAAGACCAAGACCAAGACCAAGACCAAGACCAAGACCAAGACCAAGACCAAGACCAAGACCAAGACCAAGACCAAGACCAAGACCAAGACCAAGACCAAGACCAAGACCAAGACCAAGACCAAGACCAAGACCAAGACCAAGACCAAGACCAAGACCAAGACCAAGACCAAGACCAAGACCAAGACCAAGACCAAGACCAAGACCAAGACCAAGACCAAGACCAAGACCAAGACCAAGACCAAGACCAAGACCAAGACCAAGACCAAGACCAAGACCAAGACCAAGACCAAGACCAAGACCAAGACCAAGACCAAGACCAAGACCAAGACCAAGACCAAGACCAAGACCAAGACCAAGACCAAGACCAAGACCAAGACCAAGACCAAGACCAAGACCAAGACCAAGACCAAGACCAAGACCAAGACCAAGACCAAGACCAAGACCAAGACCAAGACCAAGACCAAGACCAAGACCAAGACCAAGACCAAGACCAAGACCAAGACCAAGACCAAAACCAAAATTAAAACCAAAACCAAAACCAAAACCAAAACCAAAACCAAGACCAAGACCAAGACCAAGACCAAGACCAAGACTAAGACTAAGACTAAGACTAAGACTAAGACTAAGACTAAGACTAAGACTAAGACTAAGACTAAGACTAAGACTAAGACTAAGACTAAGACTAAGACTAAGACTAAGACTAAGACTAAGACTAAGACTAAGACTAAGACTAAGACTAAGACTAAGACTAAGACTAAGACTAAGACTAAGACTAAGACTAAGACTAAGACTAAGACTAAGACTAAGACTAAGACTAAGACTAAGACTAAGACTAAGACTAAGACTAAGACTAAGACTAAGACTAAGACTAAGACTAAGACTAAGACTAAGACTAAGACTAAGACTAAGACTAAGACTAAGACTAAGACTAAGACTAAGACTAAGACTAAGACTAAGACTAAGACTAAGACTAAGACTAAGACTAAGACTAAGACTAAGACTAAGACTAAGACTAAGACTAAGACTAAGACTAAGACTAAGACTAAGACTAAGACTAAGACTAAGACTAAGACTAAGACTAAGACTAAGACTAAGACTAAGACTAAGACTAAGACTAAGACTAAGACTAAGACTAAGACTAAGACTAAGACTAAGACTAAGACTAAGACTAAGACTAAGACTAAGACTAAGACTAAGACTAAGACTAAGACTAAGACTAAGACTAAGACTAAGACTAAGACTAAGACTAAGACTAAGACTAAGACTAAGACTAAGACTAAGACTAAGACTAAGACTAAGACTAAGACTAAGACTAAGACTAAGACTAAGACTAAGACTAAGACTAAGACTAAGACTAAGACTAAGACCAAGACCAAGACCAAGACCAAGACCAAGACCAAGACCAAGACCAAGACCAAGACCAAGACCAAGACCAAGACCAAGACCAAGACCAAGACCAAGACCAAGACCAAGACCAAGACCAAGACCAAGACCAAGACCAAGACCAAGACCAAGACCAAGACCAAGACCAAGACCAAGACCAAGACCAAGACCAAGACCAAGACCAAGACCAAGACCAAGACCAAGACCAAGACCAAGACCAAGACCAAGACCAAGACCAAGACCAAGACCAAGACCAAGACCAAGACCAAGACCAAGACCAAGACCAAGACCAAGACCAAGACCAAGACCAAGACCAAGACCAAGACCAAGACCAAGACCAAGACCAAGACCAAGACCAAGACCAAGACCAAGACCAAGACCAAGACCAAGACCAAAACCAAAATTAAAACCAAAACCAAGACCAAGACCAAGACCAAGACCAAAACCAAGACCAAGACCAAGACCAAGACCAAGACCAAGACCAAGACCAAGACCAAGACCAAGACCAAGACCAAGACCAAGACCAAGACCAAGACCAAGACCAAGACCAAGACCAAGACCAAGACCAAGACCAAGACCAAGACCAAGACCAAGACCAAGACCAAGACCAAGACCAAGACCAAGACCAAGACCAAGACCAAAACCAAAATTAAAACCAAAACCAAGACCAAGACCAAGACCAAGACCAAAACCAAGACCAAGACCAAGACCAAGACCAAGACCAAGACCAAGACCAAGACCAAGACCAAGACCAAGACCAAGACCAAGACCAAGACCAAGACCAAGACCAAGACCAAGACCAAGACCAAGACCAAGACCAAGACCAAGACCAAGACCAAGACCAAGACCAAGACCAAGACCAAGACCAAGACCAAGACCAAGACCAAGACCAAGACCAAGACCAAGACCAAGACCAAGACCAAGACCAAAACCAAGACCAAGACCAAGACCAAGACCAAGACCAAGACCAAGACCAAGACCAAGACCAAGACCAAGACCAAGACCAAGACCAAGACCAAGACCAAGACCAAGACCAAGACCAAGACCAAAACCAAGACCAAAACCAAGACCAAAACCAAAATTAAAACCAAAACCAAGACCAAGACCAAGACCAAGACCAAAACCAAGACCAAGACCAAGACCAAGACCAAGACCAAGACCAAGACCAAGACCAAGACCAAGACCAAGACCAAGACCAAGACCAAGACCAAGACCAAGACCAAGACCAAAACCAAGACCAAGACCAAGACCAAGACCAAGACCAAGACCAAGACCAAGACCAAGACCAAGACCAAGACCAAGACCAAGACCAAGACCAAGACCAAGACCAAGACCAAGACCAAGACCAAGACCAAGACCAAGACCAAGACCAAGACCAAGACCAAGACCAAGACCAAGACCAAGACCAAGACCAAGACCAAGACCAAGACCAAGACCAAGACCAAGACCAAGACCAAGACCAAGACCAAGACCAAGACCAAGACCAAGACCAAGACCAAGACCAAGACCAAGACCAAGACCAAGACCAAGACCAAGACCAAGACCAAGACCAAGACCAAGACCAAGACCAAGACCAAGACCAAGACCAAGACCAAAACCAAGACCAAGACCAAGACCAAGACCAAGACCAAGACCAAGACCAAAACCAAGACCAAGACCAAGACCAAGACCAAGACCAAGACCAAAACCAAAACCAAAATTAAAACCAAAACCAAAACCAAAACCAAAACCAAGACCAAGACCAAGACCAAGACCAAGACCAAGACTAAGACTAAAACTAAGACTAAGACTAAGACTAAGACTAAGACTAAGACTAAGACTAAGACTAAGACTAAGACTAAGACTAAGACTAAGACTAAGACTAAGACTAAGACTAAGACTAAGACTAAGACTAAGACTAAGACTAAGACTAAGACTAAGACTAAGACTAAGACTAAGACTAAGACTAAGACTAAGACTAAGACTAAGACTAAGACTAAGACTAAGACTAAGACTAAGACTAAGACTAAGACTAAGACTAAGACTAAGACTAAGACTATTACTAAGACTAAGACTAAGACTAAGACTAAGACTAAGACTAAGACTAAGACTAAGACTAAGACTAAGACTAAGACTAAGACTAAGACTAAGACTAAGACTAAGACTAAGACTAAGACTAAGACTAAGACTAAGACTAAGACTAAGACTAAGACTAAGACTAAGACTAAGACTAAGACTAAGACTAAGACTAAGACTAAGACTAAGACTAAGACTAAGACTAAGACTAAGACTAAGACTAAGACTAAGACTAAGACTAAGACTAAGACTAAGACTAAGATTAAGACTAAGACTAAGACTAAGACTAAGACTAAGACTAAGACTAAGACTAAGACTAAGACTAAGACTAAGACTAAGACTAAGACTAAGACTAAGACTAAGACTAAGACTAAGACTAAGACTAAGACTAAGACTAAGACTAAGACTAAGACTAAGACTAAGACTAAGACTAAGACTAAGACTAAGACTAAGACTAAGACTAAGACTAAGACTAAGACTAAGACTAAGACTAAGACTAAGACTAAGACTAAGACTAAGACTAAGACTAAGACTAAGACTAAGACTAAGACTAAGACTAAGACTAAGACTAAGACTAAGACTAAGACTAAGACTAAGACTAAGACTAAGACTAAGACTAAGACTAAGACTAAGACTAAGACTAAGACTAAGACTAAGACTAAGACTAAGACTAAGACTAAGACTAAGACTAAGACTAAGACTAAGACTAAGACTAAGACTAAGACTAAGACTAAGACTAAGACTAAGACTAAGACTAAGACTAAGACTAAGACTAAGACTAAGACTAAGACTAAGACTAAGACTAAGACTAAGACTAAGACTAAGACTAAGACTAAGACTAAGACTAAGACTAAGACTAAGACTAAGACTAAGACTAAGACTAAGACTAAGACTAAGACTAAGACTAAGACTAAGACTAAGACTAAGACTAAGACTAAGACTAAGACTAAGACTAAGACTAAGACTAAGACTAAGACTAAGACTAAGACTAAGACTAAGACTAAGACTAAGACTAAGACTAAGACTAAGACTAAGACTAAGACTAAGACTAAGACTAAGACTAAGACTAAGACTAAGACTAAGACTAAGACTAAGACTAAGACTAAGACTAAGACTAAGACTAAGACTAAGACTAAGACTAAGACTAAGACTAAGACTAAGACTAAGACTAAGACCAAGACCAAGACCAAGACCAAGACTTAATTTCTAGAGATTATTAAATATTTATAATTTCGAAACTTTATTTTTCCAAAGCAGTTGGGTTTCTGAGATGTCAAGTTTCAAATTAAGGTATAATTATATCCGAGCGTGAAACATCTATTATCTTCAAATTTCCAGGAAAAGCGGTCGAAAGGCACTTTTGCTCCACTGAATAAAACATGGTCATCTTCCTTTATCTCAACAAAAAAAAAATGCTCATTTCTGCTTCAAATGTGAACTCAAACGTTGAGTTACACCTGAAATGCAACAAAATTCCCCTTGTTAACGAGATAAAGTTACGCAAGTGGGAATGGATAGGTCATACTCTCCAGAAACCACACAGTGAAGTCTAGCGCCCGGATCTTGTGGTTGACCAAGAATCACTTTGAAAATGTAGTTGGAAAGGTGATCCATAAATCAGTAAAGTTATGGAGACAAAAGGAACCTATCGCAATTAATTGAGACATTTTATTTTGTCCCTTATCTCTTCCTTTGTGTTTTAGGAGAATACATACATACCTATCGGATATTTTTTTAAATGCACAGACAATTTTTTTTTTTAAATAAAATACAGAAAAATGGCCAATATGTCGGTTTCATTACTTTCGCATTTACTGTTTGAACACAATTTTTGGCATATGGCTGTCGTGACTACGTCTTTCGAAACTCATCCTGTCAGTCCAATTTTGCGCAACTCTTTCCAGCATAGCTGGCTTTATCTCGCCAATAAACGTTGTTCCGGTGTGAGTCTTGGCATGGTTGTTTTCCAAAGTGTGCTGAATAAATAAATGTCATGTATTTACTTTGACAACTTGTTTGACAGCTATCCCTCTAGGAAATTCTATACCTCTAAAAAACACACGATATACGTATATAGGTACTTAGTTTACATAGGGAGTCACATAAAGTCAATTTTTGCTGTTTAATATGTTAACCATTTCGATACGTATTTGTTTTTTAAAGAAACAAATTATTTTTTGATGTAAATTGGTTGATTATGGCTCAAATAATGTCCCATGAGGTGGGCTTAGAAAAAGGATCACTAGCACAGAAAAATGTCCTGGGACACAAATGTCCCATCAGTAACTGTGCGTGGGGCATATATGTCATTTCATTGAAACCAAAGTTTGCGTTAATGATCACATTGCATGTTAAAAACTGATGTGATGAATATATTTAGCTACAAAATAGTTTTAGTCAAATGAGAACACTTAATGAGACACATACGTCCCGTCAGTATTGAAAGGGTTAAATAAAAAATTGAGAGTGACAGATGCACAATGCCAAGTTATAAAGCCGTAGTCGGCAAATTTAAGAGAGAGAATTTATGTTTGTTAGAAGGTAAATAAAAGATAGAAAAGGATAGACAGAGATAGATAGATTTTTGAGTGCACAATTGTGCTATGGAGTGCCGATCACTGTTATAAAGTCGAAATAGTGTAGCAAAATTAGCAGAAAAAAATTGAATATGACTCTCACAGTGTTCATCATACAAATAATATCCTGGCAACAAATTTCGCACTGGGATGTTCCAAAAATAGAAAAAGCAAAGAGATTAAAAAACGAGTGAGAAAAATATGGAGAGAATGAGAAAGACCATCATTTGACGCTTGATTAACACGCCTATTGTTCAAGCTCTTTGTTTACGCTACCATTGTTGTTGTTTTTTTGTTGTTGTTATATGACGAACCATTGCTAAGTTGACTTTGGTTCACTACACTTCCGTGTTTCGTGTTTGGGGGAGTGAGTGAGAAAAATAAAAGTTGTAACAATAATGGAGCAATATTGTGTCACCGATGTGCTTGCTGGTGTGCTGGAAAAAATGGCAAGTAAATAACATTGACGAAAACTTTTGACAGTTCACGACATTAAAGCCGTCATTGATCAGAGATCACACCTTATGGCGGTGTGCACCACCAGCATCACCAGCTTAACATCAACAGCAGCAACGGAAGTTACCAACAACAATGATAAGAGCATGTGACGCGCAGCGATTGTTCTTCAGAGAAGTTGAGAAGTGAGCAATTCGAACGGTTCAAGTGCGAGAGTACTCCCATGCCTTGAAGTGCGCGTGATGTGTAGGGCATAAAGTGCCTTAAGTCCCCCAAATACTGAAAACAATTTTATGGATTTTGCAACACATGAGCGCATCATTGCTTCTGTTTGATATCAAATTTTTTTTATTGGATTTTCAGTATGGAGGCGTGAATCGTCAGTAATGATACGTCTCTTTCGAGTATGTATATGGGACGTTCTTTGTGAAACTGGCAACCTCCCACTGGCTAAAAATTATACGAAACAATCGCCTTAAAATGGCGGATATTTTTTTTTTTTTTTTTTTTTTTTTTTTTTTTTTTAAAGGCTCTAGATTGTACTGCGACCTTAAAGATCTTTTGTACAGCCTCTCTCCCTATCAAAACAGCTCCAGACTATCTATAAATCTTGTCACTGCAATGGGATTAATTTTACCTATGTCACCTGGATCTAAAATCTCGGCACCTAAGTACTTAATTCTGCGTCTAAACGCAGCAGGGCATGCACATAGCACATGCTCTGCTGTTTCCAAGTCCTCTAAGCAGAGTCTACAGGAATCATCGTCTACCAAGCCCATCTTTTTTAGGTGGTAATTTAGTTTACAGTGACCTGTCATTATTTCACTGTATGTTTTAATATCTTTTCTGCTGAGATTTAAAACCGCTTCTACCTTAACATGTTGTGGATTGATTAGCCTTTTCGCCTGTCGTATGCCCTCCTGGGCCCTCCAGTGATCGACCAGACTATTTTCCTCCCATTCCCGAATTAAGTTATTCTTAAAGCTATTGTTTACTCCGCAGAAGGGTTCCGGGCCTGTGAAAGAATTGAGTGCTCCTCTCTTAGCCAGGCAATCAGCCCTTTCATTGCCCTCATGCCCCTCGTGTCCTGGTATCCAGACAAGAGTAACGTCGTTCCTCCTGGCTAGAGCTTGAAGAAGTTCAAAACACTCCCAGACAAGCTTTGAGTGTATTGAAAAAGCCATTAGTGATTTTAGAGTCGCTTGGCTGTCCGAGTAAATGTAAATGTCGGTGCCGGAAGTGCCCCTTCTTAGACATTCTCTGGCACACAACTCTAAAGCGTGGACCTCCGCCTGAAAAATGGAAGCTGTTTTTCCCATTGCAACTGCTTTTTGGAATCTTGGTCCCACGACTCCAGCTCCTGCGCTGCCATCTTCCATTTTGGACCCATCAGTGAACCACAACTGTGAGCCCTGTATTACATTTATATCCTTCCTCCTCCATTCGGAGCGTTCATTTATGACCACTTTGAATTTTCTGGAGAAAACAAACTTTTTACATAACTTATCGGAGACTGTAAGACATGGTGTATCCCAGAACACGTCCAGGATTTTGACATGTCCTTTTAGATTGCCTTCTTTAAGTTGTTGTAAATGAGGTAGTCTGAGGGCCGCACAGGCTGCTTCTTTCTTAACCATAAGGTGAAGAGGAGTGAGTCCTGTAAGCATGCCTAGGGCTGCTGTCGGACACGTCCTTAGTGCCCCTGTAATACCCAAGCAGGCTGTTCTGAAGATCCTGTTTAGTTCCTTCTGAGCCTTTACTTGGTCTACCTTTGGCCACCATGCTAATGAAGCATACGTGATCATTGGTACAGTGATGGTTTTGTAAGACCATGCCATCATTTTCGGACGTAGTCCCCATGTTTTACCATACAGCCTTTGGCAAGCGTATGTTATTCTAAAGGCTTTATTTATTATGTATGATAGATGACTGTTCCAAGTTAGACTTTTATCTAGGATTACTCCTAGATATTTCATCTCCTCGGAAACCGTTAGAACCGTTTCCCCTAAGTTTAAAGCTTCTAGATTAAGCTTTCTCTTTCGGGTAAAGGGCACTAGTGTGGTTTTACTAGGGTTAATTTCGAGTCCTTTCTCTCGGCACCAGCCTAGAGCTAAGTTGAGAGCTAGTTGCATTCGATCAGTAACGGTAGAGTCAAATTTGCCTCTAACCATAATAATCAAATCGTCAGCAAAGCCTTGGACTTCGAATTTGTGATCATCTAGAATTTCTAGTAATTCGTCAATGACAAGTATCCATAGAAGCGGTGACAGTACGCCTCCCTGGGGGCATCCTTTAGTTGTCCTCACAGTTAGTCTTTCTGTACCCGCTTCATAAATGACTGTCCTATTTTTAAGCATATTGAGGACCCAATCAATGATCATTTTGGGTATTCCCTTTCTAATCAATGCTTCCTCAATTGACTTAAAAGACGTGTTGTCAAAAGCTCCCTGTATATCTATAGATGAACAGAGGGCTACTTCCTTGTCCTCCAAAGCCTTCTCGATTTTGGTCGTAAGGCTATGTATGGCGGTTTCAGTCGATTTACCTGATTGGTAAGCGTATTGTTCAGGATGTAAAGGTGAATTCGCGAGGAACACACCTCTGATGAACTGATCTAAAATTTTCTCCATTGTTTTGAGAAGAAAAGATGTCAGACTTATAGGCCGATAGGCTTTGGGCGTGTGGTCCGCCTTTTTCCCTGCTTTAGGAATGAAAGCAACACGGGCTTTGGTCCAGTCTTTAGGCACTGTTCCTAGTTCTAGGCTTAGTCTGAAAATGTTAGTTAGAATGGGTGCCAGTATATCTATACCTTTCTGCAATAGACAAGGTTGAATATTGTCTGCCCCAGGAGACTTAAATGGGTTAAAAGTGGAGACTGCCCATTTAACTTTGTCAATGGTAAAAATTTTACGGGCTAAGGAGAGGTCTCGTCTGGTTGCCACCAGAAATTTGGTATCCCTGATTTGTTCCCAAGACTCTTCACTCCTAACACAGCCTGGGAAGTGTGTGTCCAGTAGTAGCTGTCCAGTTTCTTCCGGGCTTTCCGTATAATCTCCATTGGCCTTTTTCAGTGTTGAAAGGCCGTTTGAGTGGTCTTTTGTAAAGGACTTCTGGAGTCTTGTAGCTGTTGGGAGTGTCTCAATCCCCTCACAGTACGCTCTCCATGATGCCCTTTTCGACCGTCTCAACTCCTTATTATAGTCTGTTAGGGCAATTCTGTATGTTGCCCAATCCCCATTAGATTTAGCCCTATTAAAGAGTTGACGAGCTTTCAGCCGCAACTTATCTAACTCCTCGCTCCACCAAGGCACGTTACGAGAACGCCTTTTGATTTTTGGTGTGCAGCTTTTTTCGAAAGCATCAGTAATGATAGTAGTGATTGAGTTAACTTCAAGATCAAGTTCTTGTGAGTTACTTATTTTTCCGCCCAGGCATTCAATACCCTGTTCTAGATGGAATGTATACAAAGTCCAATTTGTTCTTTTAACATCTCTGACTGCAAAGGCGTCTTCTCTATCGCCCATCAGATCAAAGCTTATGTAACGATGATCCGATAAGGAGATCTCATCCAACACTTTCCAGTTAGAGATATTATTTGAGATAAAAGTACTAGCCAGGGTAAGATCTAAAACCTCTCTCCTAACGACATTTACGAAAGTGGGTTCATTACCCCTATTTGCTACCACTAAGTTTTTTGCAGTAATAAAATCAAAGATCGACTCACCTCTCTTATTTGTATCCGTGCTGCCCCATACTGTGTGATGTGCGTTGGCGTCGCAGCATACTACCCACTGGAGGTTTTTGCTGTGGCAGTATTCCGCGAGCTGCGTGAGCTCATGGGTTACCGCCTCCTCCGAATCGCCCGGGAGGTAGAGGGAAGCCAGGACTAAGTTTTTCTTCCCTCTGGCACTAGGCACCTCTGCCTGGACAGCTACCAGGTCCCTTTGGATGAGTTCTGAAATGGGAAGAAATTTAATATGTTTATTGATTAGGATAGCCGCCCGCGGACGGTCGACTTTGCTATCGTAGACCAACTTACATGTTTTTGTGGAAAGGCCATTTATGGAGCCTTTAGAAGCCCATGGCTCCTGAATAGCTACAAAAGCTAAGTTTTTGTTGTCCACCATGGCACTCAGTCTGTAAGAGGCTGCTGTTGCCCGGTGGAGGTTGATTTGGAGGCACTTAAGCTGCCTCCAACTGGTGTGGTCTGCATTGAGTCCGGACTGGGGCATTAGTTGCCCTTCCGAACTCTGCCCTCTTTTGTGGCATGCAGAGAAGCCGTAGCATCTGGGTCGTTCCTTTCCCACTTTCTAAGACGACCCGAGGCAGAGGATTTTTTTGGCCGTTGGACATTTCTGCCCCTCTCTGCCGCGGGTATCCGAAGTGTGGTACTTCGCCCAGCGGTCGCCCTCCCAGCCGGTGGTGCATTCCCGGCTATTGATGTTTTGGGGCGGTTTACCTGTGCACCACTCTCCAACGCTCCTGTTGCCCTATTTCCCTTCAGCCTCGGTCTCAGCTGGGCAGTTCCGAAACCAAAGAACACTTTGTTTCCCAGCTTTTCAACCTTTTCAGCCGATAAGGGATCCAGGGCAATTGCGAGCTCAACAAGTTCGCCCTTCTGAACCCTATTCAGTACCCGCCAGTCACCTAGACGAACGTCCGAATTCTGGGCCTTTACTTGACCCAGTATTCGCTCGTTCGTCCAAGTGCTTGAGCCTGGGAAGTAGCCAACGAAGATCTGGGCTTTAGGCACTGCTGCCTCGTCCACGACCTTAAGTTCAGCTCCTTCCCAGGGCTTAAAGGCTGGTACTGAAGCCTTTAGCCAAGCTACAGTTTTGTCATCAAGACAGTTGATGACGAGCCAACCAGGCTTAAAACTGCAACCGGCAAAGTGCGGTTTTACCGGGCCATCTCTGTCCTCGTAAACTCCTTGAAGGATGCACGTTTGCACCGCAACAATTTGTTCGTGAGACCATATGCCCTCCGGAAAGTTGGCCGGTATAATGCCAACTTTTGTTGAGATGACCATCTCCGCTAAGGTGGGCTTTGAGCTCTGAACTCCCGTGAGAGTACTTTGCTCAGCCTCCTTCTCGGGAGTGGCCATGGTATCACCCTTTTCACCTAATAAAGTCGGCAAAGCGGGTAGTCCCTTAAGCGCTTCCGGTGGCAGGCTATGCACCGAGGTGCTGTTCCTGTCTCCGGATTTGCCTAGGGGCGCAAACCGCTTTACCGACTTTTCAGGGGACGTCGGTGAGTTGCTGTCTGAACGACCGCGTTTAGGTGTCTGCGAAGCTTGCATGACACCGGACGTTGAAGCTGGTCTTAATGCCAGAGCCCTTGCTGTTTCCAGCGGAAAGCCCTTGGCGATTAAAGCCTTTAGCCTTTTGCGCCCGGCACCAGAAAGCTTCACTTTCACCCCTTTTGGGGGTTCCTTGGCCTGGACCAAGGAATGAGTTGGTTTATCAGACCGAGGCGGACTTAGGAGCATACGCTCCTGATCCGAGGAGATGGATGTCCCATCACCCAAATCTTGGGTGAGTGTTACATCCACCTCCAACGGAACTCCAGAGAAGGAACCTTGTGCCCCATCTGGCAAGTCGCCGCAGTCCATGGGATCATTAGCCGCTGAACCATGTGCCCCGTCAGCTAATGAGAGGTTATGAAGGCTACTGAGAGCCTCATTATGCACATTTAATGGTGTGCAGTCCATTTTTTTTATATTTTTGGGAATATCCATAAAATAGTTGTAAAGGAAAATATTTCCCCATAGCGGGATAGCTAAATTAAACCGTGGGTTCGCCAGACCTCGCACGGAGTTCGCTACTAAGTTTGACACTACCCCGCAAACAAGTTCGCACGCGTAGCTGTTCCACGGCGATTTTAGGGGGTTTTCATGGGAGGAATCTGCCCGCACTCCAGGTTTGAAAAACTTGGTGAACGGACAGGTTCATCCCAGGGTGTTTTCCTTCACCCCCGCACGACTATCGGCAATCCCAACCCCGGTAGAGACATGACCGTACCAGAGCCGAGATCATCGGTCTGAAAAATAGTCGTACTTCCCCAAAAATTGGGGCTGACCGATCGGCTAGTTGACTGAGCAGGTGATTCGATTCGATTCACTAGCCTACTTCCCGAGACGCTCAAAAAAAAATTTTAAGAAAGAAGATAATGCAAAGTGAAAGGAGCCATTCGGATTCAACTAGCCGGCTACCCTCCAGTGGAGGGGGATTTTTATCGACCTCCCAGTCTAGATCCGTAGTGTTTAGTTTGTAGTAGTAGGGCCACCTCTTACAGGATGTAGCTCTTCGCCACGCACTAACGATCTTGGCGACAGCTAGGCTATATATGACGCATCATGTCACCCTGTAGTAAACTACTTGACCCCAAAAAAAATGGCGGATATAATAACACGATAACCTTTTTTGACTAATTTAGAGTCGCTGATTCTGAATCTGGGAACTGTTTCCTATCAGGTCTGAGGTCGCCGCGGTGTTTTTTTGGAGTGATTTTGATATGCCCAAAAGTCTGTTTAAATCAATTCCTACCCAGCAGATAGTTTGATCATCTAAACATAGCTGTTTGGCACATTCCTTTCGTTATTCGAATCATTCCATTGCCACATCAGAAAACAGTTTCGTTTTGTTAAGCGCTGACCGCTCATCGTATCATTTCATTTAATTTTTCTTGACCACCGTTTTTGATTGTTAGAGTATTTTAAAAGTCCCTTTTTGAGAACTAGGCCACTACATGTAAAAGGTCCAGAAAACTTAAAAATCACGAAAAAAATGTTCCCCATAACAGAATAGATAATGTCATTGAAGACTACAATCACGAAGGGTATACCGACTTTTAGAAAAGAGGTTCTCTAGGCAAAAAAAAAAGTTTTTCATTGTACATTAGGGCGGGTCGGCCTTCTTACAAAAAAAAAAAAAAGAAAGTTGGATACACCCGCCTTTTATAGGTCTAATAAAGCTCTTTACAATGATTTATAATTTTTAATCATCTGAAATCATCTGCCTAAGTTATGGAAAAAATAACATTTTGGCTGTTTTTAGAGTGGTGAAAAATTTTTTTTTTGTTTCCTAGAAACTTACTTACCTTGAGTAAGTTTTCAAATAGGGGGCGGTTTTTCCAATATTTTTTTCATCGATCCGGCTATTTTTTTAAGGGAGACATTATTCTCGAACAAATTTTGAAATTCTTTTGGACCATTTACATGCTATTGCCAAATTGTCAAAAAGTGGTTTATAAAATGCCCCAAAAAGGTAATAAGAGGGGTCAGGTAAAATGCTTATTTGAATAAAAAATTTGTTTTGGTTCATTTCGTCCAACTTTCTCTGAATGTTCAAGAATGTAGGAATTGATTTTAACAGACTTTTGGGCATATGAAATTCACTTCATAAAATAGATAGCCAGATTCGGAATCAGCGACATTAAATTAGACAGAAAAAGTTATCGAGATCTCATTCAGAATTTTTATCTGTAATTATCTGTAGAATGGTAAAAAAATGGTCAAATTATCAAATTTCGAAGAAGTGGGCGGTACCACGCCCTTAAAGACAAAACATGCTATTGCGGCTAAATACGTTTACCGCTTTTCATAAAATTCGGTATGGATGTTGACTGTACTCCATGGAATGATACTAACAATATTTTAGTTTCTTAGTGGGCGGTGACACGCCCCTAAAGGAGAAATATGTTGCCAAGGCTAAGCCGCTGCACTGATTTTCATAAAATTCGATATGAAGATATAATGAACCTTCAGTAATGATATTAAAAACATTTTGGAATAATATAAAAAACTTTTTGTTTTGTGGGCAGTACCACGCCCCAAACAGAAAAATATGCTGTCATTGATAAATTGCTGCACCAATTGTTTTGAAATTCAAACCATAAGAAAATACATAAGGGGCGTTCCAATAGTAGGCTTGGTACTTTGTTATCGATTAAAATATGCATTATCGACCATTATCCGCCATATTTTGTGTCATTTTCATCGCGACAGTATAGGATTTTGGTCATGGATCGCGACACAAAAGACCAACGCATTGAAATCGTTGAATTTTGGATCTTAAATTCCAAGTCAATACCAAAAAATCCAAAATCCAAAATTCCAAAAAATTATCTTTTCGGACGAGGCTCATTTCTACCTTAGCGGCTATGTTAACAAGCAACACTGCCGTATCTGGGGCTTGGAAAGTCCACAAGTCATCGCGGAGAAGCCAATGCATCCACCGCGGGTCACTGTTTGGTGCGGTTTATGGGTTGGGCCGATTGTTTTTTTTTTCGAAGGTGCGGACGGAGACACCGAAAATGTCAACTCTGAGCGGTACCACACTAAGTTGAAGGAATATTTTGTGCCGGAGGTTGAAGCTCAGGATCTAGACAATATATGGTTTTAACAAGACGGTGCTACACTACACATAGCTTGCCTCAATTTGAACTTTTCGCGTCGCAAATTCCCAAACCGTGTAATTTCTCGTCGCGGTGATGTGAATTGGCCGCCCAGATCTTGCAATTTGACGCCGTTAGACTGTTGGGTTACATGAAGGATAAATTCTGTGTGAATGATACGATGATGATTCCAGACATCGGCGATTCGGGCCGTTCCGGAGGCCACTCTGCAAAATATTATCGAAAATATGACCGAAAGAGTGGGATATCTACGGAATAGTCGCGTTGACCATATCCCCGACATAATTTTCGAATTTTGGAAAACTCGGAACCGTTTTATTCAAAACGTCTTAACCCTTTCGACCCGGAAAAAAACTGTGGGGTACACAATATTTGTGATAGGTTAATCTTAGAAACTAAATTTAAGTAAAATGTTTGACCGTCTCTAAATTCAAATTTTCACTGACAGAGGCGCTTCCGGTCTATACTCCCAACAGATGTTTTTGATTGGAGTTTTCGGGACACAATGTCTTTGGTGTGGTTATAAGAAAAAACAGTGGTCACTAAAAATTTCAATAATTTTATTAATTCATTCAATTAAAGTGACGTTAATAACCGAGTTATATTATTCAAAAGTAATTATTAAAAAATTTTTGGGATATATTGTCCCAACCGGTTCGAAAGGGTTAATGGAATGCCTTTAACATTAAATTTTTTGTTTTTTAAACGCGTTAAACAAGTTGACGAGTGATTTAAATAATTTTTCAGCAAGTTTGTGTAGCCGGTTTCACAAAGGACGTCCCATATAAGCAGAATTTTTTTTTCTTTCGATAACCGATAACAGCCAATAATCGCTCTCGGTAACTGCGTGCCGCGTGTGTGTGTGCGATGCGATACTATGTGTTTCACCGTGTCGTGCATCATCCTTGCCGCTGACTGCTGCTCCTGCTAATGAGCAAACACAAACATATTAAAAAGTTCCTAAAGTCATTTTCATTGTATCTTCAGATCTTTCGAGTCGCTTATAAATTTCCGTCAACTGATTTGGTTTTAGCATTAAATCGCAATTTGCTATCAAATTTAACGCTCTTAAACGTATTCTCGCGGCTTTTGGTACGTCAAGCATTTAATTTTATGAAGATTTTATGCTTCTTTTACGCTACTTCGCTTCTGCTTTTGCCGCTGCTGCTGCTGCTAACGATACGACAATGACAATTCGACATTTTGGCATTGC
The DNA here is from genome assembly GCA_951812925.1 of Calliopum simillimum. Classification (NCBI taxonomy): domain Eukaryota; kingdom Metazoa; phylum Arthropoda; class Insecta; order Diptera; family Lauxaniidae; genus Calliopum; species Calliopum simillimum. The sequence goes on from OX638372.1 coordinate 58,683,236, forward strand.
GGCATTTCAGCGCAAGGCGTAAAGCAGCAGTGCGTTAACAAAAAAAGAAAGTCTTAAGGAATGCTTTTGTTGAGATGGATTGAGAAGAAGGATCTCTTATTTATGTGACATTTTAACTAAACGCTTACGGCGTGATGCGTTAAACTCGTAAATTTTATTCTCATTATAAGTCTATGGCGGCGGGATTTTTTTCTTCAGTTGTAATTTTATGGCGAATTTTTATGGTCTAAATTTTTATATTGAAAATTTTATGTTTTTATGTATTTTGTTCCGTAAATAGTGAATTTTTTTTCTTTAGTAAGGAAAATGACCTTGAAAGAGAAATGGTTTTTATTGAAAAAATAGTTTGTCATGTGCCAAAAGCATGTTCTGCCTTAACTCAGCAATTAAAGACGCTTTCGAGTTGGAATTCAGTGGAATACTGAAGACAATAATTAATCTATATAGTAATACGCAAGACAAAAATTTTGTCCTTCCTTTTTTACTATGTTAGAAATGGAGCACGACTTAGAATTATACACCATTAGAAAGGTATTTGTGTGTAGATGTGCAGAAAGTTAAAATTATTTTAATATTTTGCCATTAAGTCAGTTAAATTAAATGCAAATTTTTCAATATTAACAACGACAAAATTTGCGGTAACACAGCGCTGAAAAGAGAAAGACAAAAAGCTTACTGACACAGACTTCATGTTTTTTGTTTTCTTTTCGTTTCACATTTGCCATTGTACCAGGGATGATAAATGAGCTTTTCTTTTTTGTGCCAAATAGCAAAAAAAGTACTTAAACTGTACAAAAAGTACCAAAACTATTTAATGCATTTGTGGTCAAATTTTGACAATTTTGATTCTAAGTACAGGGTGGCTGATTCGAAGTGTTACCAATTCAAAAGACTATATTTTTAGTTTCCATGCAAAGATTTTATTGATCAAACGCTATAATTGTTGGGAAATGTTCAAATTTTAAGAATCTACTTGAGATTTTTGAAATGGCCACCTTTGGCCTTAACTATGGCCCGTAGACGGTCGAAGAACGAGTCGCATGCTGCACGAATTTGATTTTGTGGAAGTTTGCGCCATTCTCGTTGAAGGACCACTTTTAGTGCATCAACGCTCTGGTATTTTTTAGTCAAGACCTTCCTGTCTAACATACCCCAGATTGAGAAATCCAGCGGATTCGCATCAGGCGAATTTGAGAGCCATTGTTGAGCAGAAATGAAGCTAGGAACGTTTTTTTCTAACCATTCTTGATTCACACGAGCTTTGTGTGACGGTGCCGAGTCTTGTTGGAATGTCCATGGCTTGCGACCGAAATGTTTGCGTGCCCACGGTAGTAAAGCACCCTCCAACACTGATTCACGATACACCTGGGCGTTTACTTTGACGCCAGCGGCCAAAAAAACGAGTGGTGAGCGCCCATCAGCAGTCACTGCAGCCCAAACCATCACATGCGGTGGTGCCTGCGTCCTGGTGGCCAAACGAACATTCAAATTTTCGTAGGACCTCTCTGTCAAGTAAACCCGATCATTTTGTTTGTTTACATATTGCTGGATACAGTAATTTTTCTCATCAGAGAAGACAATTTGTGACAGATTTCCGGCGGCGTGCAAGCGCAACAACTCCTTAGCTCTATCGAGCCTAACTTTTTTTTGAGCAGGAGTGAGATCATGCGCCTTTTGGAACTTGAGGACCTTTAGCCCGAGCTTGTTTGACAATATGTGTTGCATTCGTTCACGCGATATTTTCAGCTCGGCAGCCATTTGTCTGCCACTGCGTCTCGGATTTCGCTCAATTCTGGCCTTCACCTTTCGAACCATTTCTGGTGATGTTGCAGTTATTTTCCGACCACCACCATGTCGTTTGGCAACGCTGCCGGTACCATTGTAACGTGTTATGGTCCGATACACAAACATTTTATTCACTTTTAAATGTTTCAGCTCACGAACAATTGCTGGTTGCGATTTTCCAGCCAAATAAAGAGCAATCACACTATTACGTTTGAATTCCATTTCGAAAATTTTTTATTTTCAATAAATTGACAAGCAAATGCTTTTGGATACTAGTTGACAATAGAATGAACTAACATCATGCCAATTTCTAGACAGCTGTCATGTTCCATCTGTCAGATAAGTCTATCTGAAGTTGGTAACAGTTCGAATCAGCCACCCTGTAGTTAATTATTAATATTTAATCTCACAGAATATACTTTTTAGTTTATTTAGTGCCATACATATCATTTGATTTCACGGTACAATAAAATGCAAGCTTTCTCAAACCTCAAATTATTTTGATCTTTTAAATAAATTAAGGTCTAAGTACCTCCGGTTTTGCTTGAAATACTAAAATATGCTTGCGTATGAAATTCAGTTGTGACATTCTGATGTATTGACACCCTCAAAATTGAAATTAATTGTATATACATACTTACATTAATATAGTCAATTTTATGAGATTCCTGTGAATATGGGTGAGATAAAGCATTTTTGGACTATGGTGATAAGTCCGTAATTCACGGAGTACAGAATTTAAAACAAAAAGTAGGTGAAAATGAACTAAAAAATTCTGCCTCTCTCAAATTTTTTTGGAACATACGAGTATCTAGCCATTTGTTCTACCTCTAAAGTGGTCTCCCATTCACAATTGATATTTTTAGATAAATTTTTTCCCATTTGGAGACAAGGGTGGACGGTAAAGACGTCAGAAAAAATATTGAAAAATGTTAGGCGTTGTTTAACAATTTTTCCCTATCAGGGTTCTCTGGAGGAGGTAAGAGTCAATTATATGTAGTGGGTAGAAAAAGGGTAAATATATTGAATTAAAATGTTGAAGAAAATAGTGGGGTTGTGTGGAAATTCTTTGACTTTCTATCATGTGGTCCTTGTTTTCTTCCCGAACCAGGTTTTCTATCGATAGTCAAATTTTCCTGAAACTGTTTAATAACATTGGAAACAGTTTGACGGCAGACCTTCACTTCTTTGGTCAATTTTTTTGTGGATCCACAAGCCACAAAAAAAAATCGCAAATTTTTTTTTTAAATTTTTAAAAGATCAGGCATGAAACCATGTACCAAATTTCAGTGAAATCGGAAGAGGTATGGCAGATCTTCTTACGCTATGGAATGGATGTATTGTTTTTTCATTACATCGTGTGATGATATAAAACTTTAAGTAAATTTTTTTTGGGTAACAGATCTGCCTGAAAGGGTTTAAACCCCGAAAAGCTTCCTTGCGCACAAAGAATCTCTTTATATGTTGAAAAGTGATTTTGGATTGAGAATAGTTATTTTGCGTAGTTTGAAGGTCGCTGAACAAAAATCGCTCTATCACGTCAGGTTTTTTCAATATCCTAACTTAAAAATTCAAAAAAAGCTATTTGCACCTTTATTTGAGGTTATCTATCATGGCGAAATTTTTTTTTCTCGAAAAACTGTGCTTAGGATCTTAAAGTTCAAGTCTTTATCTTCCGAATGGCGTTGTGTTTGGTCTTAAACTTTAATTTCAAAGTGCAATTCTTATTTAAACATTTCTTTTACTAAAACTTAACCGACTATAAGAATCCAATGTGCCAATTTAGTGCGGGACCATGTAAATTTTATAGTCAAACAGTGTACATAGTGATATTAGTAATGTTTTCTTTCAAATTACAAAACAAATACTTAAATTTGGTGCATTGTGTACGTGAGTTTTAAAATGATTTCCAAATAAATTCATTATTTTATTGTTATGACAACAGAATCCCATTTAACGCATGTCCTCGTAATTTCTTTTATCCATATTTGTTTCAATATGTAATTTGTATGCTTCAACATTTAAAGAAGAAAAACACAAAATGCATTGTTACAAAAATCCAAAACACATACGTACTTGGAATACATACATTTATGGGTATTTGTATGAGTATTAGACTGGTTCACGTTTGTGTCCAAAAAAATTTTTTAGCTTGTTTTTTGAATTCTGTGGTCAGAGTTGTGGATTTCTACTAGATCGTAGCCCATCTTATTTCTTTGGACTTAGGAAGCAATACTTTACATAATTAACACAATCATATTTGACACAAAAGCCACAAAACAAGACCGGCACATTTTTTGAAACACTCTAATATTGAAACGCTCGTGCACTACTAACGAACAGGGAACATTAAAGACTTGTTGTTGTTGTCCAAGTGTTTTTCGTAAAACTTTCTTCATGTCAAAAACATAAGAAACAAAACTTGTACTCATCCTTCTGTTTAAGCAGCTTCCTGTGTGCAATAGGTCCTTCAGCAACAGCAACATCATCATCATCAACATCAACATCATCAACAAAACATCTTTAAAAGTAGCAGCACCATTATCATTTTCACCAGCGTATGCCATACTCCTCCAGAGTTATGCATTTTTTTCCAACTTAACGCATATGAGCTACATATTTACGTTTATGTATGTGTTTGTTTGTACGTGTTTTTCTTTCTTGTATGAGTATGTTGTGGTTTCCTCTCATAAATGTTGCACTCGAAAGTTTTGCTGCTCAATAATAATAGCAATTGGTTGAAAGTCGAATTTCTGCGGGATTTTTTTAATACGCCCTGCTGTTGAGTTGGTCTCTTTTTACATAAATTTTTTATTAAAAGCATATTGTTTTCATTATTGTTTTTAAAAAATTAACAGAAAGTTTTTAAAAATTAAAATACTTATTTGTTTATTATACTTATTTTATCTACATTTTAATTTCAATTTTACATCATCATACAAAAGTGAACGTGTTTTCAGAATGATTTCCCGAAAACACAATAGACTCCATTGAAAAGTTGGTATGGATTAGCTTTCGAGAGGCCTCGCCAGAAGAAAATTCATGTTATGGAAATGGATGTTACGTTACTGTTGATAATACTTGGGTTCCCCCATCTCATCAAAAATATTTAAGGTCTTTTTTTGGTATGTTTTTTTTTTGTATGTTTTTTTTTGTATACCGATCGCTTCGTACTTTCATTCAATAATTACATTATCAAGGCAAATCTGTCGGAATATTAAGCGGATATATGATGTTAATATGATTTCATTATATCTACTGGTATATGCGTAGGAGCGACTCAAATAAACTTTCCAATTATTTTGTGTTTTTTTTTTCTTGTATGTGAGTTACAACGTCCCCTTTTCCAATAACCCCAATTTTCCTTATACATCTTTAGGAGCACCAAAAAAAAAAAAAAACAGGTGGTGCAAATATGATTTTGACACGTTCAGTAGTATAGGCGTGGTAGTCATGTTTATTCCAAAATGACGTAAGTAAAGTTTAAATTACTGAAAATTGTGACGTGATAAAATTTTCCACTATTTTTCTTGAAATCAGCAAACTAAAATCTACAGAAATTGCTTTTTAAAATTAAGAAAGGAAAACCATTGAAGAACTGTGTTATCTGAGTAGTTCACCTACCTACCTTCAAAGCAATTACTCCCAATGTGCACAAAAACGGATGAGGATCCGTTTCGAATCCATTACGAGTTCATAAAGGTATAAAAAACGTAATCCGCGGTAACGGATCCATTTCGAACTCGTAACGTACATCAAAAACGAATTCAAAACGCTTTGTTTAGATAAAAAAAAAAAAACATTTTGAACCGCTTATTAGCGAATAAAAAAAAATTAAATTCCGCAGTGCGGGCCCGTTTCGAATCCGAAATTTATGTAAAAACGAATTCAAAACGGATTTGCTTTTAAATATGTTAATGCTGTATATTTACAGAAAAAAACCGTTTTGATGCGCCTATTAGCAATTAAAAAATAATAAAAAGAAAAAAAAGGAAGAAAAATAAAAGGTAAAAATCCACCTCTGGTAGGATTCGAACCTGGGCAAATCCGTTTCGATTCCGTAAATACTTCAAATACGAACTCAAAACGGATTTGCTTTATTTAATTTTTATGATAAAAAAAATATTTTTGATTTGTTTTTTTTTTTCTTTTTATTTTATTGCGTATGATTTTTTGTAAACTTTTCAAACTCTGTTTGAAAAAATGTTTTTGATTCCAAATTTGAGTATATAACATTTTTTATCAAAAGAAGGGAAGAAAAACAACACAGAATACTTATAAAAAAACAACAGAAATTTGTTTAATATACAAACTTTAAATCTCAACATCAAATAAGTCTACATCAGTTAAGTAAACATTATATCGGTCAATAGCCTAGTTGTCTAACGTCTCGTGTATGAAAAAGTAATACCCCGGGAGCCTGAGTTCGACTCCCGGCCGGGCTAGTAATTTTTTATTTTTTTTTGTTATTTTGTTTTTTTTAATTAAAAATAAGCGCTTCACCCTGTTTTCTTTTTTTTTTATAAGCAGCATTAACATTATTAAAAGCGAATCCGTTTTAAATTCGTTTTTGATGTACGTTACAGGTTCGAAACGGATCCATAAAAGAAGAAAAAACGATTCGTTTTTTTTTTTAAGAATCCTTCCCGCAAACGGATCAGTAACGGATACGTAACGGATTCCGTAACGGATAAAAAGAACGAAAATATGAACCCGTTACGGATCCGAAACGAGTCCGTTTGGCACACTGGGCTTCTTTAACTATATGTCAGATCCCGATAACACAGGTTTTGTTCTTTCTTGCCTTCTTGAAGATCTTTAAACATGTTCTGATGCCTTCCATAAACAATTCTACAAGAAAGCTTACCATTTGCTTAACTACATGCTATTGCCCTTTTATATTAGAAGCGATAGCAGAAGACCTTCATTGCTGCTTTCTTTGTGAAAGAATTCGTGTCAGATCTTCATGCCAAATGACATCATGTATCAAAATAAGAAATAAAGAAGAGAAAGCAGCATGTCTGCTTCTGTCCTTTCATATGGGAAGCGATCATAGAAGGCTACATTGATTAATTTTTTGTAGATTTTTTTCAGACTTAATAAATTGCTCTTCCTCCTACTGGGCACATTCACATTCAACACGGAAATTCGTTTTTGTTTTTATTTATTTTTCAAATTTTATTTATTTTTAAAATTTTATTTATGTTTCAAAATGTTAGCACATAAACTTCCATCAGCCTGTTCACATATTTTAAGGATGATTTTAGGGAAAGAAACTGTCTTACATCCTTCCTAGGGTCTCTTACTATCTCCATACCAAATTTCAACTAAATTGGTTCAACGATTATTGATTCCCCATACAAACTTCCATCGCCCTTTTCAGCCCTTTTAAGGAAGATTTTAGGGATAGAAACTATCCTATATCCTTCCCAGGGTCTCTTACTATCCCCATACCAAATCTCATTTAAATTGGTTCAGCGGTTATTGATTCCCCCTTTTCACCCCTTTCAAGGATGATTTTAGGGGTAGAAACTATCCTATATCCATCCTAGGGTCGCTCACTATCCCCATACAAAATTTCATCCAAATTGGTTAACCGGTTGAAATGTAACAAACAGACAGACAGACAGACAGAGTTACTTTCGAAATTATAATATAAAAAATATAGTAATATAGTATAGATATATATGAAGCACTCCACGCCAAGTGTACCGGCTCAATATAGTAGATCCGGTGTGACAAAACAACAATCCCGGAGGATTCGGTCCTAGTACCATTTGTTGTTAAAAAACAGGTTGTTGAAATTGGCGTTTTTAGTCATTTTCATGAAAAGGCTGTTTCTTAAAAAATTTATAGCTTACGCTAAGGTTTGTAAATTGATAAATCTAAGTTACGGGTCCCATTCATTTTGAAGTGTTCTTTTTATAACAAAATATAAATATAAAAAAATTTTTTTTTACCAAAATTTTTTACACTTAAAAATACTTTCGAATTTTTTTTAAAAAAAGCCCCCTTAGATTTTTTTAAAAGTACCTTAAAATAAAGCATAATTTATAAGCTTTAAAATGATGTATGACTCAAGATGGGACTCAGACGCTAAATGGTAGTTTTTGGCTTTTGAACGCCCGCGGAAGGCAAAAATCTTTTTTTACTCGAGAGGGAAAAAAGTGTACAAGGCATAAAATGCTTAGAATCATCAAGGAAAAAAGATTCGAAAAAAATCCAAAAAAAAATCACACGTATTGCTTGTACGATTTTAAGCATTTTTTGCTCTGTACACTTTTTTCGTAAGATGCTTCCCTCTTGAGTAAAAAAAGATTTTTGCCTTCCGCGGGTGTTCAAAAGCCAAAAACTCCCATTTAGCGTCCGAATGCCATCTTGAGTCATACATCATTTTAAAGCTTATAAATTATGCTTTAATTTAAGGTACTTTTAAAAACAAATCTAAGGGGGCTTTTTTTAAAAAAAATTCAAGAGTATTTTTATGTGCAAAAAATTTTGGTGAAAAAAAATTTTTTTTTGCCAAGAAATATTTTTTTATAAAAAGAACACTTCAAAGTGAATGCGACCAGTAATTTACAAACCTTAGTGTAAGCTATAAATTTTTGAAAAAACATCCTTTTCATGAAAATGACTAAAAACGCCAACTTCAACACCCTTTATTTTAACAACAAATCGTACTAGGACCAAATCCTCCCGGATTGTTGTTCTTGCACACCGGTCCACCATATTGCGAAATTTGAGCGAAATCGGAGAAAAAAAATTTTGAGCTGGTACACTTGGTGCTTCATATACAAAATAAAGAAAAATTTGAATTTCATATAGTTTTCATATAACTTTTAGCAAAAGAAAAAAATTTCCAATAAATTATTGTAAGACAATAAACGTCTTTCTGTACACGAATGTCGATTTAAATGATTACGTTTGAGACATTTCAACTTTGTCTATAGATACGCTGAATTTTGAGATAAAATTTATTTACAGAGTCCATTTATCAATGCACAAGTTGTTAAATGCCTAAGGATATTCGCAAATAAATAGATAAACAAAACGATTTGTAAAGAATTTAATCGACCGTAAATGACTTTTGAACTTTAGTCAAGAAAGCCATATTTACTTTATAGATACGTACAATTGAGCAATGTTTTGGGGTAGCAGCTTTTAAGTAAATTTGCCCAATTCCCCGCTGTATTCAGCGCTAAACAAAATAAAACAAAACTTTTTTTTTTTTTTTTGTTTTAAATTCATTTAATTTCTAAACTAATTTGTTGAAAAGCTGATTAAATTTTAAATGTGTTAAATTGTAAAGAGCTTAAGTTCAGGCAAATAATTTACATTTCATTAGAATTCACGGAACATACAGCAACTTTCAATTTAGAATTCGTAAAAAGCATTTTATCTCAATTTGGTTTGGTTTGCGTGTAGGGTACAGGAATCTACGCTACTCACATTTACCCAATTCTTCAGCTGCTACTGCTGCTGCTTCTTCATCGTCATTGTCTCATTGTGGCAATAAAAAAACACATTTCTGTATCGTTTTTATCGATTTTATTTTATTTCAATACAGAGCGAAATGCGAACAAAGTGTTTTATTTAAGCCATTTGGAGAATGAATAAAAAGTATCAAGCAACAAAAAAAAAAAAAAAAACATTCAAGTAAAAGTTTTCATTCCAGCAATAATATTGATTTTGGATTATTAGTTCTTTTATCATCATCATCTCGACAACGTCGCATGAGCTGCAGCAATGTAGCAGCGCACAGAGTGACTGGGCACTTTAAATGACGGTCGGTCAGCAAAAGTTTTAAATTTTCTTCCATTGCCGTGTAGTTGTGGTGTGGTGGTTTGGGGAAATTTGTGAAAATCCGAGATTTAAATTTCATTAAATTTTCTTGTTTTTTTTTTTTTTTTTTTCACTTACAATATTTCATATTACTTATGTATGTTCCCAGCGACGACACATTTTCCTTTAGGCTTTGATTTTACCTTCTTTATTGCTTTTTTTCTTTTTGTGTAATACTTTTTTGTGCCTTTTCTTGCTACCTACTACTCAATAATGCAAGAATACAAAAATATTTTTTATTTTTCTTTTGAAATACGATTAAATGCATAATATATTAGAAAACCAATCAAATATCGGAAGAAAGAAAAGTCATCTATTGCGTATGAATTCTGCTTTAGAGGATTTCTTCTTACACCTTTTTTTAGTGCCTTACTTTGATTTTCCAACTAACTTATCATATTTCAAAAGTGGCACGACAGTATTCCTCCTACGTTTTCTTTTTTAACAATATTTTTTAATTTTTTATTTTGCCTTTTTAGTACCCTACACCATTTTTAAATGTGTTATTGATATGCAGCCTCAAAATGGTAGTGTCATTTTTCTGAAATCTGAAGAAATCGAATGCCTTTATTGTAAGATAAGTAAGTAACTTGTAAATGTAGGTAATGATAAAGAATTATTAACATTAGACTGGTTTAAATTTGTATGAAAAACAAAAATTTGCTTGGAATTGCGCTCCAATAGCATCAAAATGTTTTATTTGCTACAAATAACCACTAGCATTTCAGAGAATATTTGATGTATCCAAAACCATTTTAAAAACCACAAAATAGTTCTGAATATGAAAAAAAATTTGTGTTTAAAAATTTTAGTTTTTAATTTTAATTTCAACTTTTTATATGAACTAGAGTTCGCCTTGTGGCCGAATTTCAACCATTTCGATTTGACTATTAAGCAAAAAGTTTTTATAACTTTCCTTGGTCGATGAAACACAAAAAACTTTTAATATTCTTCCTTAGGGTTCTGGTTATATGCGTGCGTGGAACAGCCCACTGAAAAGCATAATGGTCATGTTATCATTCCCTAGCGTTAATCCTATCTCTATATCAAATTTCGTAAAAATCGATGCAGTTGTTTAGCCGTGAAAGCGTTTTTCCATTTAGGGGCGTGACACTGCCCACTGAAAAACATAATGGTCATGTTATCGTTTCTTAGTGCCTACTATATCTTCATATCAATGTCGTAAAAATCGCTGCAGTGGTTTGGCCGTGAGAGCGTTTTTTCCATTAAGAGGCGTGGCACCGCCCACTGAAAAACATAATGGTTACGTTATCGTTTCTTGGTGCCTACCCTATATCCATACCAAATGTCGTAAAAATCGCTGTAGTGGCTTGGCCGTAATAGCGTTTTTTCCATTAAGAGGCGTGCCACCGCCCACTGAAATGAAAAACATAATGGGACGTTATCGTTCCTTAGTGCTAACCTTTGTTTAGCCGTCAGAGCGTTTTTTGTATTTAAGGGCTTGGCACCGCCCACTGAAAAACATATTGGTCTTTACGATTAAAACAGTCGTTTACTTTAAATTGACCGTACTGAGTCGGTTTTTAAAAAAATTGTTTTAAAAAGATTTTAATTAAATTTAATTTTAAAAACTCACTGGATGCATTTCGAAGTGCCTCCACTCCATCCTTTTGTCCGCACAAAAAAGAATAACAGCAAAGAAGAATATCAACCAAAGCGCCAAAGTTGCGAAGTAGTCGTGTTTGATTTTTTAAAAGTTTGTTTAAGCGTTTTAAGACTATAATTTAATTTTTTTTTTTTGAATATACCTTTGGTTTGAGCAAAATTTACAAAGAAAACCAGTTGGCAACCCTGAAAGTTTTTCTACAAATTTAAAAAGATTATCTGAGAGTATCTGAAACCAACAATTTGAATTTAGTGTGACTAAAAGAATGATTTTAACAAAATTTTAGGTGGCAACCCTAAAAATGTTTGTTAGATTTTGAAAAAAGTATATCTAAGAGCTACAAGACCAAAATTTATTTTGTTACTTAATACCCTACAACCAAGGTACATACATATATTCACTTTGTCCTACCGTTTGTAACGCAGAGAAGGAGGCGTGGCAGATATAGAAAAGTATATGTATTCTTGACTAGTGCCACCTGCTGAGTCGATATTGCCATGTCCATCTGGCTGGCCGGCTGTCCATGGAAATAAATTTTTTGGGAAAACTGAGCAAGATAATTCAATGAAATTTTTAACACTGCCTTCATCGTCAAATTTATGCAATTTTAGAATATATTAAAAAATTCAAACCGCCTTAACCGACTTCGCTATTTAAATAAAAACAAATCAAAAAGTTTTATTTTTATAATTTATTGTAGATGCATTTCGACTTTTAGGTCATCATCAGTCAAACGAATTTAACTGAGAAACGAGTATCAGTGGAGAAACGTTTCTCATGGAAACGGGTCTCAGTTGGGAAACGTTTCTCAGAAACCTGAGAGAAACGGTTACACTTGAACAATGGGAGAACAAGAATGTTCTTAATGATACCACTTCAGAAGTATATACGGATGATTCTAAAATGGACATAGGAACTGGTTGCGGGATCTTCAGTCAACCAATTAATCTCTCAGAGTCGGTAAAAATATCTGACAATTGTTCTGCATTTCAAGCGGAAATATTTGCGATAGCAGAGGCGGCAAGGTTGATATCGATTAGGGATATATCACCTACCGATATAACCATTTACATCGATAGTCAAGCTGCCATTAAAGCTCTGCAAAATAGGAATATAAGATCTGAGGTAGTAAGCCGTTGTCGCAGAGAGCTTCAGGTTCTTAACGCATTACACAATGTAGAAAAGTCTGAGTACCTGGTCATAAAAATATTCAAGGAAATGAAAAGGCAGTTAAGTTAGCTAGGGAGGGCTCGTTATTGCCTACAGAGAATATTAATCATATCGTTAAACCACCAATGTCACACGATTGCAAGATAATTTCAGATAAATGGTTTTGGAGATGATGAGGAGATGGGGCAACTCGACCCATTATCAAACGACCAAAACTATCTATAACACTTCTTAGATGAGGTTTACTAAATTGCTTTTAAAGTGCAGCAAGAGTGAATTAAAGTCTTTTATATCAGTAGTTACAGGGCATAATACACTATGCAGGCACCTGGGACAGATGGGGTTTGAGACTGACGATCTTTGTAGATGGTGTGGAGGCAGCGACGTGGAAGAGGATAGTCAACATTATCTTTGCCAGTGCCCTGCACCTGCAAAAACAAGATTTAAAATATTTGGATCCTTCTTTTTTCAGGATATGCGAGAACTTATGGAGATAGACCCCGCTAAGATCCTGAAATACATCAAGGCATCAAAATGGGAACAGAAAACACGAATAGTAACCACCAACCAATGAATAAGCTTCAATAAGACTGTATAAAACTGTATAAAATATACTGAATTTAATTAATTGTATTGTATCATAGAACTATGTACCGTATTTAAAGAGGGATCACAATGGACCAGCAGAATGGTCTAAGTGGAAGTTGGCTTGCATATATGTGGGATTGGGGCAAAACGGACGTAAACAGTTACGAAACGGACGTGAACACTAAAGGGGAATTTGACAGAAGACAGAGGACAACACTTTAAAATCAGACAGACAACATTTAAAATAACATAACACTGAACGAACGATGACTTGACGAAGCGTGGGTAGCATTCGTGCAAATAAAACGGACAACAGACAGTTGCAGACGGACCAGCGAATAGTTGAAACGCGAAAGTAAAAATTAGAGTAAAAGAAAAGAAATGTGAATCTAAAAGTCAAAATAAGATTTGAAATGAAATTAAAAAGAAATGTGTAAATCTGAAAACTAAATCAAAAACTGTAAATAGAAAATTAAATATTAAAACAATAAATATGTGTTAAAACTGAAGCTAAAACTTTTATTCAAATGTGGAAACCTACATATATGCCAACGATGTCCTCGCAACCTAACCTAATCTATGGCGAAGGATTTGTGTCAGACCTTGGTGGACAATGTCATTATGTGTAAAAAAGAAAGGAAGAAATTAAATTTAAAATAAAAATTATTTTGATAAACTTTGGTTGGTAGATGACGACTATGAATACCATTCACTAGTCCAAAAAAAAAAGACGCTGACAAACGAGTGCGACTACCACTTTTTGACTATTGTGCTTTTGAACAATAAGTAATTTTTTTTTTTTTTGATATAAAAGTGAGAGTATAGGTAAATGTATGATAAAATTTCTTTACAGATTTGAAATTTACATTAAAACTGCTATAAGAAATGGAGATTTTGGTATTTTTTTTCTATAAATTTGAGTTTTTAAATTTTCAATTTCAAAATGAAATGGCTCAATAAATTTTTTAAAGTTTTCCGGTGATGAAGGTGTGTTCTTAATGGAAATACTAAATATTTTAGAAAATGCAAAAAACTGGAGATCTATTTAAGTAGATAAAGTGTCTTTCTCTGTGGAACATCAAATTTGCATGTCGATTTAGACCGACAATACTTCCTCACATAGTGCTGCTTTCTGAAATTTTTCCCAACTTATGTAAATCTCAACCGCCGACCAGCCACATCGTTGAAGTGAGTTGAGTTGCTCAAGCGTATTTTCCACGGCATTTTTTGCGCAATTTTCTTTTCATTTTTTTTTGGCAACAAACTTTTCGGTTCTTTGTGCACAAAGGAATCGCAACAACAACAACAACGATATCAATTTATTCGGGCGTGAATTTCAAAATTTCAGTTTTTTCTTTTTTTGATTTGCATTTTAAGCTTGTCGTCGTTTGTTGTATCTTTTACGCTTTCACTTTTTTTTTTTGTTCTGTTGCAAACAAATTTTTTGACGTTGATGTCCTGTGTTGTCTGTCGATCAAACTGCCGTGCTGTTGCTGTTGTCTCGCAGCTTAAAAAGGACATTAGCTGCTTCGTTGGATTTGAAGTTGTTGCTGCGTCGGTTGCAACATTCCGTCGGAGTGAAGAAACAAGTGATGAGATGTGCGCCGCGCAACGCAAAAACGCAGAGTGAAAAAAAAGTCCTTGTTTACTCCTTTATTTGTTGTTTTGCCTGTTGTCATAAATAATTCACTGAACAGGATATACTTTGTGTGTGACTTATTATAGTTGAGTGTTTTTGTCGCGCGCGCGACATTTTCAAACTTGTCAATTTTCTAACGGTAATTATAATGAACTTTATTCGTGGCATGGTAAGTACAATGAAAATATTTGCACAGACACAACAGACGCAAAATAATGTAAACTGATTTTTTGATTTTGATTGATTACATTTGATTTAAGTGTTTAGTACACTCAGAGAAAAAACATTTTGTACCTATGATAAGTGGATAGGTGAAGGAACTAATAATTAATACGAATTTATTCTATAATTTATTCAAAACAAATAAACGCACTTAAACTTAAATAAAACTTACTGCAAATGATTTTTTTATTTAAAAAAGTTCCAAAATCTATGAGCGATTTGGCACCTTAAGTGGCTTTTAAGTTTTTGTTGCCAGAATTGTTGGTTTTTTTCGTACAAGATGTACATGTTTCATGTGACTAGATAATTTTATTTTCAAAAAATTTTAAAAAGTGCCAAATCACGCATAGACCAAGGATGAGCATTGCAGATATGGGAATTTCAGGTGATATGGGACCCTCTGGAGAAATTTTTCCATTCAGGAGAAATGGCACCCTAAGGAGAAATGACACCCTAAGAAGAAATGACACCCTCAGCAGAAATGACACCCTAAGAAGAAATGTCACTCTCAGGAGAATAGGCTCCCTTAAGTGAAATGGCACCCTAAGGAGAAATGACACCCTAAGAAGAAATGACACTCTCAGGAGAAATGACACCCTAAGAAAAAAAGCTACCCTCAGGAGAAATGGCACCTCAGGAGAAATGGCACCCCCAGGAGAAAAGGCACCCTACTTAACTTAAAAACTTGCTGCTTTCGAAGCATGCAAACATAGACAAAATTTAATTCAGTTGCGTGAGTTCGTTTAGTTTCGGTCGCTATAATTACTTGCTGACTAGCTTTGCATATACATATGTATTGGGTGTATGCATTAATTTCCATCGTTCTTTTTTTATTTGAGACTTTATTTAAAAAAAATGGTATAATGTATTTTATTCAAAGTATTGCCCATCACTAGTCACTACTTTTTCCCATCTTTCTGGCAATTTATGGATTCCATCCCAGAAAAACTGCGCCAGCTTGGCGGCCAAAAACGAATCGAGCCAATTTTCGATATATTGAACTTAAGTGAAGCGTATTCCTGATAGGGCATTCTGCATCGATCAGAACAAATGGTAGTCTGATGGTGCAAGGTCTGGGCTATAAGGCGGGTGAGGCAAAATTTGTGTAGATTTCCCATCCGTTGTTTTCCAGGTAATTTTTGACTGGGGCAGCAATATATGGCCGAGCGTTATCGTGGTGCAAAATGATTGACTCGGGTCTGGTCGCATACGTTGGCCGCTCTGCCTTGATTTTCTGCTTCAATCGGATCAATTGTTGACGATAGAGTTGAGCATTAATGGTTTGGCCACCTGGCAACAGCTCATAATGGATCACACCTAGCTGGTCCTGACCAGGACGTTCTTTGTCTTCGACATCAAAATCACTACTTTTAAACCATCAAAACCACTCACGACAGCTTGATTCAGCTGAAGCATAGTCCCTATAAACTTCTACAAGAATGCGATGACTTTCAGCAGCTGTTTTTTTGAAATATAGTTGTGAAGTAAAACTTCCCGCAAATGTTGCTTTTTCGGCACGAATTCGGACATTTTGGAGCACAGTAAAATTTATGATGCGGATGAAAATTTTCAAATCTAATGATGCAGAGTTGTTGACAGATACCTAAGCTTCAGATATGATGTTTCTGATCTAACATTCAAGTAACCATGTACTGATGGCGACATCTTTTAAAAAAACGATGGAAATTAATGCATACACCCAATATGTGTTTCGAGTGGCAGCAGAGCTTTGATACAGGAACATATATGGTGCGTATATTCAAATAAACATGTTAATTCATTTTGTGTCTTTTTTTTGTTCGACATATACCAGAAAGAAGAAATTGCTCCAAATTACTGAGGGTGAAATGGTTTAAGTGCAATTTATCCCTTTTTGTGTTAAAATATATACAGTACATATATTTTACTTCAAGATGAATCTGATGGAGGCTTTGAATATGGAGGAGACTTTGCACAAACCACTAAGACAAATAATTAATTCCATTGCGTAATATGTGGTCATATAAAACATCTTAAACGTAAACATGCAACGATTTGGGCAACACAAACTTAAAATCCAACATGGGTGCCAAATCACCCATAGACTATGACCACATAATACGCATTGGATTTAATTATTTGGCTTTGTGGTTTGTGTAAAGTCTCTTCCACACTCAAAGCATCCATCATCGTCTTTAAATAAAATATATGTACTGTTTATCTTTTAACATAAAATGGGAGAAATGGCACCTAAACCATTTTGGTGCCATTTCTTCTTTTTGCTATATGTCGAATTAAAAATGACATAAAACGAATTAACATGTTTATTTGGATATGCGCACCATATATGTAACTGTATTAAAGCTCTGCTGCCTCTCGAAATACAAATATGCAAAACAAGTCAGCAAGTAATTATAGCAACTGAAACTAAACGAACTCGCGCAACTGAATTAAATTTTATCTTTTCATGCTTCGAAAGCTGCAGGTATTGAAGTTGAATAGGGTGCCATTTCTCCTGAGGGTGCCATATAACATGAAATCCCCATATCTCTCATGCATACCCTTGGTTATTTGTCATTTCTCCCGTAAAAAAACAATACGCCAAGGTTTTTTTTTTCCATTTCAGTCGAAAAATCATCCTTAGTATGGAAAAAAATTCTGAAAAAACTAAATTTAACTTCAAATTTATTTCATTTCATTCCGGAGCACCGTGCGTACTATTAACATTTTAATATAAAGTACGGTTTTTTTTTTCTGAGTGCAAAAACAGCGATAGACATTTAACTTGAAAAAACTTATTTGATCTAGGAGGACAAGCGGAATATATGATGATGGTGCATTGAGGTGGAGCGAACAATTGAGTTGCCTTACTGATAAAATGATGGATATTTCGAATATTGAAATTAAATTTTTAATATTAAAATATTAAAACGTCAAGAAATTTTGAAGTTGAATCACTGAATATGTTTTGCCCTTTTAAAAAATCATAAAATGTGGAGAATATTTTTCAACATTGCCATTCAGACCATGTATCACTAAGAAGATCAAAATTTGTCTTAATAAAATTTTAGTTTTCTTAAATTTTTCTTCAAAATAACATACCAAACCAAACAAGACCAAATAGAAGAATTGCAGAAACTTCGCATACTTGACAGATTTAATTGGAAACTTCTTCCTTTTGCTCTCTCCACCTCTGCAGTGTTATATATTGAAGCTGTCAAAAAATTCCCAAATACATACACGTTATCCCCACGTTGCTGGTGTGAAAAACATTTATAAATTATGTTGATGTCATGTTTTCGTTTCCTCTTCCTTTTCTTAAGCTCAAAAGGGGTGCGTGCTCCAAGGAAAAGGAATAATGAACGTCAGACAGTTGAGTTGAGTCGAGAGTTTTGTTCACCCCAATTTTGCATTGCTGACAATGAGAGAAGCACTTAAGTTTGGTTTTGTGTTGTTTGCTCATTTGCCTTGCCAAATAGGTTGACAGCAGTAGCAACATCTATCCATCCATCCATTCATTTGTCTATTCAACCATTCACCTACGCGTACTCTGCTGCAATTCTGAATATTTGTTGTTGCAGCGCACTGCACTTAAGCTGAGTGTATTGCATTAAATCAAATCTTTTCACTAGCGACAAGGAGGTTCGTTCATCCACCCTGTTTCCTAGCAACCCAATGTTTAGTTTTTATCTTTATTGTAGTTGTTGCTGTTGGTGTTGGTTGACTGACGCTCGGTGATGACACCATAATGATGAGATTGCGATTGCGACTGTTTTTGCAATATTTAACACTCACGTATGCGAAAATCTCACGTGACTAGATTATGTCGTGAATAAAATATAAAGTGATGTGCTTCCGGTTTCCTGCACTTGTTTGAATTCAACAACCAGCAGCATCAGCATCAGAATCAGCTTCATATGGAGGTACTTGTATATGCCACACAGAGCTACCGGATGTTTGTGCATTTATTTTGATGATGAATATTTTGGACGTATTCATTCATATGAATGTGCACAGGTAGTAGGGTGCGGTGCGGTAGTGGAAGTGGTTTTTGTTTTGTGTCATAAGGGAAAAAGCGTTGTGAATTTTAGTTTTATTGTTTTAACTTTAAAATTAATTTAGTTGTAAATGCTTATGTTTGTATGTAATTTGGTGTTTGGAAAAAAAAAAAAAGAATTACGCATGCAACCAAGTACACGTGAAGGCAGTGTAACTTATATATGAAAATAAGGCGTGACATCAATTAGATATCTATATATGCTTTGTTTTGACTTATAAGCCTTTGGATGATCTTTGGGAACTTTTGGGTACGTAGGGCACTACTTATGTTTCGAGAATAGCAAAAAATAACAAACATTTTTAATTGGAAATGGCTTTTCAATATATTCCTCTTGATGATCAATACACTTTTGCATTCGTTCAAACCATTTGTCATAGCAGTTTTCCCATTCTTCTTGAGACACCTCCAAAACATGGTTTTTTAAAACTTCAACTGCTTCTTCGCCGCTCGTAAATCGTTGGCCACGCAGTTTACTTTTGATTTTCGGCAACAAGAAGTAGTCATTGGGTGCCAAATCAGGACTATACGGAGGATGAGTCATCAATTCGATGTTTTGATTGCTCAAAAATTCACTTGTTTCACGTGATGTGTGAAAGCTCGCATTGCCATGATGGAGAATGATTCGTCTTCTGGGGTTGGTTTTACGAATTTCTCCGAAGACAAACAAATAGTCGTGTACCACTTACAATTGACCGTCCAACGTTGCCCAAGCAGAACAGTGGCCACATGACCCATTCGTCCGAAGAAACAGGTGACCATTTTCTTCGCTGTGCTTCTTCCGCACAAGCATATGCATGTATCCATGAATTGTCACCTTTCACGATCTTATACACTTCTTTTGAAGCAGCACGGTCGTATTTTTTAATCATTTCCTTACACCGAACGATGCGAGCCTTTTTTTGAGCGATTGATAAATTATGGGGTTTCCAACGAGAACAAACGTTTTTTACAACTAAGTGTTCATGCAAAATCGAATGTATTGGAGTGGAACTAATGTGCAAGGATGCTTCTATCTCACAATATGCCGCAAGACGATTTTTCATTATCAGTTCATGCCCTGCATCGATGCATTGTGGCGTAACAACCGATTTTGGACGGCCTTCACGGAATTCGTCGGTGACCGAACTCCGACCAAAATTGAATTCACTAGACCCACCATATACTGTGGTTTTTGATGGTGCTTTATCGCCATACAAAGAACTGAGTTCATCGACACATTCTTGTTGACATGATCCACGTCAAAAGTTGTGAAAAATAATCCAACAAAAACATTTTCTTGAAATTTCCATTTTTTGGCCAAACTGGTTTTCTTAACTCACTGTAAGCAATACAAATAGCCCTTACACATCAAAACGTTGTGACTACGTTTATGCTAAAAAATTTCAAACTTTATTATGCTGTTGCTGGATTTTAGCTATTGACATTGGTGTTGCCAGTTCCCGAAATATAAGTAGTGCCTCTCGTACCAGTTGTACATTTAGATGGAAATGTATGCATTTTATATAATAAAATTTTAAAGAAATAATGAAAAACTCAAATTAGTAAATGGTTCAGGTTAAAGTATTTTTCATTTTCATTATTTAAAAAAAAAAAAAATCATTCAAATCGCAGCACTTTTGCCGGTTTTCCAAACAAAATACTAACGGTACTCCAGTGATGGTCAAATGGATTTATGCAATAACGCCCTATAATTTAAATTTTCCTTCTTTGATAATTTTGTCAATATGCATTAGTATTATGTGTTAGCGGCTATCATTTACTCATTTTGTTAGTGTTAATTGAATAAATTTGTTTTCCAAAGTTCAAATGATGGTTTGTTCTTTTGTACAACATTTAGAAACTTTAAATTGAATTATCTCGAAATGCCATTCTTTGGCTTAGGGCGTCTTTGCACGCAACGCCTCAATTGATGAATGGAATAATCGAAATACTTTCTTGGGAAAAGTTTGATGAATTTTTGTGAGCTTTAATTTTTTAACATTAGGATGTAAAATGAGGATGGTAGGAACTGACATCTGTTGGGTCAGTACTAGAACGGGGTATGTATGTATTCTCCTTTAACTCCTAGGAAGAGCATAGGGCCAATATGAAACATCTCCATTCGTCGCGATCCTTTGCGATGACTTTGATCTCTTGCCACGACTTACCCGATTCTTGGATTTCCTTTTCCATTGACCTTTTCCAGTTGGTTTTGGGTCTGCCATGTCCTCTACTGCTTTGTGAATTCCACTCAAAAGCCTGGCGACAAACATCGCTGTGTGGTTTTCGGAGAGTGTGACCAATCCTTCTTCATTTGCGTAGCTTGAACTTATTTGCTATAGTCTTCTAATTAATATTTCATCGATTGTAGGCGGTGGTGTTTGAATTCGACTACTACTGCGAGTCACTGCGGCAGTTGTTGTTGGTGATTCTGGTTCATAAAAATACTCTTTCCATCTCTTCAGTTGGTCGTCCGCGGATGTTAAGAGATTTCCATTTTTGTCTTTAATAGGGCGGCTCTGTTGGTGTTTTCTGCCAGATAATCTGCGGGTGATATCGTAAAGCTGCCTGAGATTTTGAGCATTTGCAGCGCTTTCGGCTTTGCTCGCGAGGTCGTTATACATTCTTCTTTTGTCTTGTCTGCACGATCGCCTGACTTCTTTATTGAGAGAGTTAAATACCTTTTCGGCTTCGTTCTTTTGCGCTCTAGTTTTAGCGTCGTCTCTCAGTTTTTTTGCGCTTCTTCTTTTTTCGACAAGATCCCACGTTTCCTCGCTCATCCAATGCTTCTTGTTCGAGGGTCGAAACCCAAGTATTTTTTCACTGGAGTTTAAGAACGCAGCCTGAGCGGCCCTCCATGATGTTTCAATACTTCCACCACAATCGAACGGAACTGTTTTAAGTTCTTCTACGAAAGATCTGCGTATCTCGTCGTTCTTAAGCTTAAGCACGTCGAATTTTTTTGCTACAGATTGTTCGCTGGGACGTTTATTAGCGGCAAGTTTTAGTCGAATGACCGCGACGAGAAGACGGTGGTCGGAGCCTATGTCAGCGGCCCTCTTTACTCGTACGTCCAGAAGACTCCCTCTCCATTTTCTGCTAAGGAGTGGTCGAAGTGGTCGATTTGGTTTTCAGTGATGTTGTCTGGAGACACCCAAGTAGCTTTATGGCATTTTTTGTGTGGGAATAGCGTACCTCCAACGACAAGACCGGCTGTATTACAGGCGTCAATGAGAAGCTCTCCATTGTCGTTTCTCGCACCCAAACCATGTCTTCCAATCACGTGCTCAAGGTTAAGGTGTTCTGAGCCTACTTTGGCATTCAAATCGCCCATAACCATTATGATGTCGTTCTTGTGAGCACTGTTTATTGCTGAAGCGAGCTGGCTGTAGAATTCATCTTTGGTTTCTCTCTCTGCCAACTCGGTGGGCGCGTATGCTTGGAAGATGGTAATATTTCTTGCGTGGGTTCGAAATTTGCACCAAGTGAGCCTTTCGTGTAAAGGTTTCCATTCCATAACTGCCTTTACTGCAGTTTTACTTAACAAAAATCCAACTCCATCCCTGTGGATGTCATTTTGCGCTCTACCGGAGTATAGAAATTTTTTGCCTTCAGGAAGTATATATTTGCCGGCACCGTTTCATCTACACTCGCTTAATCCAAATATCTCAAGGTTGAATTTGTGGAGTTCGCTTACGGCTAAGTGTATTTTGCCTGGTTCATTAAGAATTCGGACATTCCAAGAGCCGATGCGTGTTCGAGTTTTCATCGAAAGGATTTTAAAATTTTGACGAACCATATTGGTTCCAGTTATAGGAGAATCATTCCTAACTATGCATGTTTCTTGCACCTCCAAATCCGATGTGCATGCTGCCGAGGCAGGTGGATTAACCACACTCTGGTGGGCACCACTTGGAGAGTTGTTTTCCATCGTTTTTTGATCCATGCTTCATTAGTATAATCTTCTCTGCAACGCCCCACGCAGTAAGTTATAAGTTTAAAGCTGGATCCGGCAAGCGCTGCAACTATAGTGGCCAACTTTACTTCAATTTCAACCGCCCAATCTGGAACAGACGCTGCCCTGGGAGCCGCCCACTTTGGGTCAGACGCTTGCTTACCTCGGGCATATCCTGACCCCTGACTTGTAGGGGGTACTAGAACGGGGTACTTGATATCAATGATATTTGAAGCAATAGATCTGTTCGAGACACAAATAAGTTATATATCAAACTTTAAAATTGAATTGTAAATGCCGATTATATGATGAAAAATGTGAATGTAGGGGTCGTGGTAAAAAAAAAAAAAAAAAAAAAAAATTTTTCCTCGAAGTTCTGATTTTTTTTTGCTTGCAAACTGGTACGGTCTATGTTTGTTTTTATACATTAAAATTTTGTCGAAATAATTCCTTTTCACTATGTTTTTGTCTCCTGAGTTTAAAATTTTAATCATAGCAGTTCCACTATGACCACATTACGCAGATAAGCGTTTTTTCGAAAGTAAAAATGCAATTAAGTAAAATTTCTGCGCAGTCTCTTACACATAAAATTGTCAGAATAAAAACTTTTATACTTTTCCACACATCCAATACTTTGTGACCACTTATTTCACATTTTAAAACAGGAAACATTATGAGTGCTTTATTACATTTGTGATATTTAAAAACAATTCTTTAAATACAAGTCATAAATATTTATTATTTATTGAAATATTAAACAAACGAGTTGATAATCGAAAATCCAATAAGTTGTAAATGAATGCATCAGCGGAACATCCTTTCGATTTTATATGGTATCCTTCATTAAACTTCAACATTTTTCTCTACATACATATGAACTCGTATTTATTTTTATGCTTCATATGGGAATGAATATATGCATATATATGTATGTGTGTGTTTGTGTATTTATGTCACACACTGTAGTGTGTTTATGTATAAGCACTGCTTGATATGAGCTATAAAATAACAAACCATAAAATGTCATGTTATTTTGACCCGTCATATTGTCATAACTTTATTTCATGGGATTTTAATGCATTCAACTCAACCAGAGAAAGCGTCAGTTGCAGCGGATGGATAGTTGGATGAATGAATCATCCTTCATATTTGAAGAAGAGCTGCAGCAGCAGCGACAGCAATCTAACGACGAAATACCGCTAGCGTGAGCATTCTTGGAAATGAAACTTTATTTAATTGAATTTTGCATATGGCTCTTTTTGTTTGGTGGCTTTTATTGCATTTTAAAATGATCACAATATGCTCTGTGGTTACAATTTTACGATTAAATGGCAATTGCTGCTACTGAAACAGAATGGCAGGGAAGCAATGGGGCCAATAAAATTATAACATTTGATGATGGATTCATTTGTGCAGTCACTATATTTATCAACTAAAAAAATACTTAAAATATTGTCCTTGAAAAATATGAAATACATATGCACTGAGAAAACAGTCTAATAATATACATCAAAATGTGGTAATAATAAACAAATATATTTGATATAGGCGAATCGAACATTTGATTTTATTTAATGAGTGGCATATTTGAGCAATTTTATTGGTTCAATCGTATATTTGTTAATAATTACCAAATATATGTTTGAATATAAAGACATTTATTCTTTTGAACTTAGACCTTTATTATTATTAATCTTTTTATTAATAAGGAACTGATATGACAATATTTGATAGGATCACGGCGACATCATAAAATATAATATTTGTTATAAATTAAAAATAAAACTCTTCTCTGAAATTTGAATGCACTCGCAAAGTTGCAAAAAAACAAAACAAAAAAAAAAACAAAAAAAAAAATCTTGTCTGGGTGGGGATTGAACTCATTCACCCTGGGCATTTTGTTCTTTGTTAGATGCTACCATATGCTTACCAGCTACATTTGTAACCTTGGTTCATTGCAATCGTAAAAGGGAATCCATGTATGGTGAATTGGAACTATGCCGCGCGTATTGAATTCTTTAAACCTCTTGACGCAATGACCGAATGTAAATTACTGAATATTACAGCTTAACAATCAAAACTATATTATAACTAAAGATGTTCTACATATACAAATTGAAATGCGAAAAAGTTATAACGATTCACAAAGTCAATCAAAGTGAAGTAAAAAAATAAAATAATTAATTAAAAAAAAAAAACACTTCTTGTCTAAGATTCGAACATACAACCCCTAGGATATCAGTCAAACGTCTTCTACATTGAGCTAACTCTTTCTACGTTTGTAGTGATCGTTATTTTGAATTAATTTTAAACAAAAAGTCAAACAAAAAATTTAACAAGTATTGATTGTTTTTTGTAACTTTTGAAAATAATGTTTTGAAAATAACGTCAGTATGTTTTTGAAGTTTTTCAATACTTGTTGAATTTTTTGTGTGACTTTTTGTTTAGAATTAAAGTAGATAGAGTTAGCTCAATGTATAAGACGTTTGAATGATAACCTGGGGGAGTAGGTTCAAATCCCAGACAAGAACGTTTTTTTTTAATTATTATTTTTTTTTTAGAGTGCATTCGGATCCCAGACAAGGTTTGTTTTTTTTAAGTTAAAGCAAATATTTGACATTCCATCAAACAGATATCAGTTTTGGCCCAATCAACAATATTTCAAGGTTCAATTAAAGGCATATTAATATTTACCGAAATTTGTTAATTATTAACAAATATTTTCTAAAATGTTCAATCAAATATATTTATTTGATAGAAACATGCTCTTTTCTCAGTGTGGAGCAATGCATGCCAAACAAAACAACATCTATCTTTATAGGCGAGGAGCCGGCAATACTAAAAGTGCCGTAATCGCGAATTCTGAAATGTCCTTAGAAATAGATTTATTTTTTTATAGTAAATCCATGATGAAAACTAAGTAAAAGATTGCGCTGTCATTTGTCCTTCGAATTACTTAGCTGCACCTGAAACTATGAACCTGTACTCTTCCAGGCCTTTAAATTGCGCCAATGAATAATGCAAATAGTTGATTGTAGAATTTTAAAGAAAGTTATGAAACTAAAATCAAATTTGAATCAACCAAACTTTCATCAGGCCGCTTGCACGGAGAAAAAAAATAGTACTTGCTACTTTATTTCTCATAAATTTTACCAGAATTTCAAGTCAGAATAGTGACAACTTCACACCGAAATAAGATTCACCTTACTGTTTTACTTAATTCAGAATGTATGTTTCCTAGTAATTTTTATAAAGAAATTGGCGTGATATTTACCTTACTGTATAGTTCAAACAACAAAAAAAAAAAAAAAAAAACAAAAAAAAAAAAAAAAAAAAAAATTAACTGACGGGCGCTGGGGTACGAACCCTGGCCCTTCCGTATGATAGTCAGATACACATCCTCTGCGCTGCTTACGCATGTGAAGTAAAAGCAAAAAAATTTGTATATAAAGAAAATGTCTGTCCAAAAATAGAAATTGTTACTAAAATTATTAAAATCAAAATGATTTTGTATTCTTATGTTATTTACCTTACTCGATATGAGGTGACAATTATGACACTAATTTTTGTGCGTGAAAAAAATGAAGTTATTTTGACTAGAATTATAAATTCAAAATGGTCATACATTTTTTTTCTGAAAGTAAAAATTTCTTTACATAAAGTCAAATGTAGGAAATTTGTAGTAAATATTCCTTTATTATTTAATTACATTTTATTTGTAAATATGACGTGAAGGACCCATCAAATAGTTCTTACGTAAGGTAAATTATATTTGAAATTTAGTGTTGATTACTTTAATTTTTTGACTAGCCGAGTGGAGTAAAAATTATGATGCGTATAAATAAATAAATACTTCTGGGAGTTGAGGGACGAGGCCTAGACTAACCAAAAATTACGTGGGAAAATGGGTTTTAAATGTACCAGGGATATACTCGTACTTATGTAGGGATAAACTGATTTTCTGACTTGTTTTGCAAAAAATTTTTCTTGGGCACCGAAACGTTTTAGAGAAAATTTTTTGCAGAAAGATTTTAGCTTATTATGTAAGCTTTCTAAGAAAGTATTTGATTTATAAGGTTTAAAAGCATTTTCTGGACCTTCAAAGTTGATATTTTGAATTTTTTTCCTATTTAATGACATTGGCATTTTAATATGAAAAGGGTCCTATTTCTTTTTATAATAGTTTTATAAAATAAGGTCCTTTTTATAATTTTTTTTGGATTCTTGTTAAATTTTCTTAATGCGGTGCTACATTTGTTACACCAGGTTTTTAATTTGAAGTCGGAAAAAAATACTATTCAAGAACAATCTGTTTGAAGGGTCGGCTAGTCGCACGCATGTCAGTAACTTATGTGTTGTTACATAAAAACTAGTAAGGGTGTAACCTTTGGCCTGGCCAAACATTAAATACCCTACACAGCAGTATTTTGAAAATTTTGCACATATGGGAGGTGTCACGCCCTCTTATCCGAATTCGCCATGTTTTTGCTCAGAGCTTGCGCTTACAATTCGTAATATTTATGTGTATGTCGGTTGCATTGTCGTGAAAAATACTCCTAAAGTTGCATTTTGAATATATTTTTTGTATGGGCGGTAGGCGTGTCCGTTGACCGATTTCGGCCATTTTCAATCCCCCGAGCTAACTTTGATGACGGAGGCTGTGCACCAAATATCATTGAATTATCTTGCTTAGTTTTCCCAAAAAATGTATTTCCACACACATGAAAATTAACGAGAATTCCAACTAGTAAGGGTAGTATCTTTGGCCTGGCCAAAAACTAAATACCCCACACTGCATTTCAAGTACTCGGATATTATTAAACATTTAGTTGATAAATACTATCCAATATACGTATTCTTGTACATACAAGTTTTTAATAAAATAAATTGTTGAATTCTTCCGTAACCTCTAGGAGATTATAAGAAAAAATTTCTTATATGGGGAGTGCCACGCCCTCTCCGAGCTTACGTAGATTTTGCGTAGAACTTGTATTTATTGTTCTGAGTGTTAGAGTAAAGTTCGTATAATATTTCTTAAAAAAATTTTGTAGTATCCCAGTGTGCCAGACGGTTCATATCTTCGCTTTTTTACCCGTTACGGATCCGTTACTGATCCGTTGGCGGGAGAGATTCCCAAAAAAAAAGCGAATCGTTTTTTTTTTTTGGAATTTCTCCCGCAAACGGATCAGTAACGGATCCGTAACGGATAAAAAAGCGGAAATTTGAACCGTCTGGCACACTGGGATAGCATTTTCAAACTTTCGCTCATATGGGAGGTGCCACGCCCTCTAGTCCTAGTCCTACTTTCTGCTCAGAGTTTGCAATATAACATTTTGAAACTTTTGTTTATATAGGAGGTGCCACGCCCTCTAGTCCGAATTTGCCTAGTTTTTGCTCAGAACTTGTACTTACTATCTCTAGTACTTATGTGTATTTTGCTTCTGTTATTGCAAGTAATGCTCTTATTATCACATTTTGAATATATTTTTTGTATGGGCGGTAGGCGTGTCCGTTGACCGATTTCGCTCATTTTCAATCCCCCGAGCTCACTTTGACGACGAAGGCTGTGTACCAAATTTCATTGAATTATCTTGCTCAGTTTTCCCAAAAAAATGTATTTCCACACACAGCCGTTACCCAGCCAGCCAGCCAGCCAGCCAGCCAGCCAGCCAGCCAGCCAGCCAGCCAGCCAGCCAGCCAGCCAGCCAGCCAGCCAGCCAGCCAGCCAGCCAGCCAGCCAGCCAGCCAGCCAGCCAGCCAGCCAGCCAGCCAGCCAGACAGACGGACATGGCTATATCGACTCAGGAGGTGACGCTGATCAAGAATATATATACTTTTCCATACCTGCCACGCCTCCTTCTCTGCGTTACAAACGGAAGGACAATGTGAATATACCCTGGGTGTAGGGTATAAAAAAGATTGTAAAGGGTTAATAGGACCCTTCTCCTACTAAAATATCCCCCAAATTCAAAAAATAAGAAAAAACTAGTAAGGGTGTAACCTTTGGCCTGGCCAAACATTAAATACCCTACACTGCAGTATTTTTGAAATTTTGCTCATATGGGAGGTGCCACGCCCTCTTGTCCGAGTTCACCCAGCTTTTGCTCAGAGCTTGCATTTATAGTTCTTAGTGTCTGAGTGAAATTTGGTTGCATTATCTTAAAAAACTCTTTCAATATAGCATTTTGAAACATTTGCTTATATCGGAGGTGCCACACCCCCTTGTCCGATTTCAATAAATTTTTGTTGAGAGCTTTCATTTATAATTTTTAGTGTCTGAGTCAAATTTGGTTGGAATATCTCAAGAAACGCTTTTAGTAAAGCGTTTTGATGCATTTGTTTATATGGTAGGTGCCACGCGCTCTTGTCCGAAATCGCTCAGTTTTTTTTTCAGAGCTTGCGTTTACAATTCTTTGTATTTATGTATATTTTGGTTGCATTGTCGTAAAAAATACTCCTAAAATTGCATTTTGAATATATTTTTTGTATGGGCGGTAGGCGTGTCCGTTGATCGATTTTGCTCATTTTCAATCCCCCGAGCTAACCTTGACGACGAAGGCAGTTTACGAAATTTAATTGAATTATCTTGCTCAGTTTTCCCAAAAAGTGTATTTCAACATACAGCCAGCCAGCCAGCCTGCCAGCCAGCCAGACAGACGGAAATGGCTATATCGACTCAGGAGGTGACGCTGATCAAGAATATATATACTTTTCTATATCTGCCACGCCTCCTTCTCTGCGTTACAAACGGAAAGGGTACAAACCATTAGTCCGGGTGCCCACACTTAAAAAAAATCTTATAGAATAACAGGCTGAAACTTTCATAATCGCTTAATTACATTGAGACCTACAAACTTTACCATTGTGACAAATACGTCGAGTGGGGCGTTTTGGCTGTGGCAGCTGTCAAACATGTCAAAGTTATGACCCCCCCTGGACTGATGAATAACTGGTTAATTTTTTGTGAATCCACAGTTTTTTATTATTATTAAATGATAAAACAGTCGACCTACAAAAAGAGGGGGTCGTTTGGCGGGGCCTACGCGCTCAACATATAATAGTTACACCTACCAACGAATTAATAAATAGCCAGCTAATTCTTTCAGAATTTGTTGTTTTTTCATAGTACTGTCACGCAATTATATTGACCTACAATTTGAAAGGGCCGTTTTCCTCAACCTACACCCTAAACCCCTAAAAGTCATACATGTTTAGGGCGTAGGTTGAGGAAAACGGCCCTTTCAAATTGTAGGTCAATATAATTGCGTGACAGTACTATGAAAAAACAACAAATTCTGAAAGAATTAGCTGGCTATTTATTAATTCGTTGGTAGGTGTAACTATTATATGTTGAGCGCGTAGGCCCCGCCAAACGACCCCCTCTTTTTGTAGGTCGACTGTTTTATCATTTAATAATAATAAAAAACTGTGGATTCACAAAAAATTAACCAGTTATTCATCAGTCCAGGGGGGGTCATAACTTTGACATGTTTGACAGCTGCCACAGCCAAAACGCCCCACTCGACGTATTTGTCACAATGGTAAAGTTTGTAGGTCTCAATGTAATTAAGCGATTATGAAAGTTTCAGCCTGTTATTCTATAAGATTTTTTTTAAGTGTGGGCACCCGGACTACATGTATAAACGATCAAGAAATTTGTTCATGGCATCCGATTTGGCTATAAATTGGCATAAGCAATAGCTGCATAGTGGAAAAAATTACTACGAAATATTTTTTCAAAATTTAAAAAAATGGCGGAGATATGGGACTTTGAAATTTTTAGGTTAGTTTTTTTTGAGAAACTATAACTTCGGTTGCATTTATCCAATTTTCAATTTTATGGTGTTAAATGATTTGTCTTAAAACAGACTTTAAAATAAAAACTAGAAAACATTTTTTTTTTTCTTTTTAAATATAGTTTACACTGAAAAAAATAATTTAAATTGAGTTTCCCAAAATACGTCCTTTTTAATATTTTTTATTTTTCTTGTAAAAAAAGCTACAAGTGTAACTTACCAGTCCTCCAAAAATTGGAGTGGGCCTGCCAGTGGTTCTCCAGAAAAACAATAAAATGTAGCATCTTCCCCAATTTTTCAGTACATTTTTTTAATTTAAAATTTTTATTAAAAAAAATTTTCAAATGCTGAAAATAGTCTATTGACTGTTTTTTTGCTTGTATAGTACTAATATAAGTACCAACGCACTTTTTTCAAATTCAAATTAACGTTTAATTAAAAATTTCAAATTCAAAAAAATTGTACTGAAAAATTGCGGCAAAAGCTACATTTTATTGTTTTTCTGGAGAACCACTGGCAGGCCCACTCCAATTTTTGGAGGACTGGTAAGTTACACTTGTAGCTTTTTTTACAAGAAAAATAAAAAATATTAAAAAGGACGTATTTTGGGAAACTCAATTTAAACTTTTTTTTTCAGTGTAAACTATATTTAAAAAGAAAAAAAAAATGTTTGCTAGTTTTTATTTTAAAGTCTGTTTTAAGATAAATCATTTAACACCATAAAATTGAAAATTGGATAAATGCAACCGAAGTTATAGCTTCTCAAAAAAAACTAACCTAAAAGTTTCAAAGTCCCATATCTCCGCCATTTTTTTAAATTTTGAAAAAATATTTTGTAGTAATTTTTTCCACTATGCAACTATTTCTTATGCCAATTTATAGCCAAATCGGATGCCATAAAAAAAATCTTGATCGTTTTGAAATGGTTTGTACCAAAGACAAAGTGAATATAAATATAGGGTATAAAAAAAAAGTTTTAAATTTCAATTTCAACGGGCCAGAACTTTGGGAAACTCTTTGAAATTCTATTAACCAAATACATCTTAAGAAAGCTTCATACAATTAGCTTAAAGTTTTTTTCAAAAAATTTTTCTCATGCAGTACACAAATGGTCGATTTCCACACCTCAATATTTTCGTGATAGAAAATTTTGAAAATCATTTATTGCTTCGGAGAATCAAATTTGTTTTGTTTTGACTTTAATGCTGCTCCCAATAAATGTTGGAAGCATTTTCGCCTTCATTTGGTTGTTGTTGTTATTGTTGTTGTTGTTGCCGTAATGCGAAACATTGTTGGCGCACGTGACAACGATGTGCGCGACTTTGATTCCCGCGCCCTTTACGTCCATGTCATTATTTTGATTTTGATTTTTTTG
The DNA here is from genome assembly GCA_951812925.1 of Calliopum simillimum. Classification (NCBI taxonomy): domain Eukaryota; kingdom Metazoa; phylum Arthropoda; class Insecta; order Diptera; family Lauxaniidae; genus Calliopum; species Calliopum simillimum. The sequence goes on from OX638372.1 coordinate 58,715,253, forward strand.
CTTTATTTTTGACACACGCTGCTGCTGCTGCTATTACTTAATGCTGCACAACTGAGTGTTCCACTCTGGTTACTGCTGTCAATGTTAGTTATCCTTTGTATTTATTTGCTCTCTCTCTATGCCTCTCTGAACTCTGGCAAAAATAATAAAAAGCTCTCAACATTTCGAGACGACGCACACGCGCCACATTGTTGACCCACAGAACCTGACACACATTCGAAGGCAGCCACAATCAGCATCAGCAGTAGCATCCATCTGGCAGCAGGAAGCAGACAACGAATCACATGGTATGTTAGGTTAATGCAGCAAATGGTGGGACATAGGAGCAGCGACAAAAGCAACAACAACAAAAAGAGGAGTGACAGACGACAGCAGCAACATAAAATTTGTTATCACACAGTGGCTGCTGGCTGTTGGCTGTTGTTGCTAATGTTTCTGCTATGGTAATAATTCAAAAGGAAGCTTTCGCATTTCCTTCGCTCTCTCTCTCTATCTTTATCGAATGCGCCACAAAAGAGAGTAAGCTTTGCGCTTTGAGAAATGGAAAATTATATGCTGCTCTTTGCTGTCGGGCAGTCGATGTTAATTTTGCTGTCATGTTAATTTTCGCATACGCAATGCTGTGGTTTTTACAGCGGCACACCTATATCGCGCGCTGTTCGTTGTTTTTTGTCTGCGCGTTATCCTTTGGATATCCTTGAAATGGGATTGCGACTGTGCGTTAGGGTGATTAGAAAAATTTAAAGAAAATTTTTTGGTGTAGGTTCTAGTATAACACTTTTGATACAAAGTTCAAAAATCGAGTAAAATGGAATAACCGTATTATTGGTATAAGTATTGTAACTTTTTATATGAAATCTTCATTTCTTTGTTATGATGCCTTCTAAATATAATTTCAGCTTACTACAGTGACTATTTTCATGGCAAATATTGAAATCATAACTCCCAATTTAGAAAAAAACTACGATAAACTGTTAAAATTGACAATTGACGTAGGCAATACAAAATTTGGGATGAGGTATAATATGGCACTATCAATAGCATTTAATGTGCGAAATTGGGTTAACGACAATCTAAAATACCCCAAAAAAATGTATTTTCAAAATTTCACATTACTGAAAAACTCTAAATCTTTATTTTGGATAATATTGTTAATATTGGGTTATAATGAATAAGAGTGCTATACAAAAGTATTTCAAGAAAAATTTCACTTCGGTTATAATGGCTTAAAGTATTCTACAAAATTATTGTAAGAATCACAAAAGACAAAAAAATCCTTAAACCTTAAGAGAATGTGTAAAAATGTAATAAAAATGCAATCGTGACATTTTTTTTTGTACCTCACTTATTGCATTTTATTACACTTTTTACGCATTATTCTTAGGTTTTCAGTATTTTTTTGCTTTTGGTGTCTAAAAAACCCATGAAAACAGGATATAATGGGTTAAGATGTTTCATAAAATTAATTACGGCTTGATTTTGTGGTGATATTGGAACAAAAGTTTTATCAAAAAGTCTCTCGTGTTTAACGTGAGCACCTGCCATGATGCCTTAATCTGATGGTGTTCTTCACACACGGTCCAATGCCGATAGTTTGTTTCCAATTTTAGAATCATGCGATCAGAAAGAATTCCATCAAATAGTAGGGTAATGAAGACTATCTTAACCTCTGCCATCCTTTGGGTCATGGCACCCGGTTGAGAATGCAACTCCACACTGAGCTTTCAAACTTTTCCTACGATTTAGGTGCAAACCACAGCCTCAGTCAGTTGGAATATCCAGTGAACCGGATACTCCAAAGGGCTACTTTCTCCCATGGCACCAGAATAATCTCTGGTTAGATTTCGTAGCAATACGCTACTGTTAGTATGACTCCGATCAGCCTGGGACTAATCACCCATGTCAATACACGTGTTTTGGTGCATCCCTCCCTTCAAAAAAGCTAAAGAATTTCTTGGGAGAAGTAGTACTACCCATGGTTTCTATGGCCACTTTACCATTTACGACCCGACTTACTATGGATCTTGGAAACACGTTATCAAGAGCGAATTTCTCAGCAAAACCCTCGAAACCCTATCTTGGATTGCTTTTTTCCACTTTGCCATATGCGTAGCGTGACAATTGGGATAAAAGGGAAAATCCCACCATTACCAGGGGTTGTCGCTGGAAGGCAGCAGGCTGCTTGAGGCAAGACATGTTACAATGTCCAACCAAAAGCCTCTTTTGTTTCGTTTCATCACTCCTCCGTTAACCTCCTGTTAACCAACGTTTAAACCAACATTTAAACCAACTTCTATCAACGTTTCAGGCGGCGGGAGATCCGGATTGTCTGATCAGATCTCCCATCCCCCTCCAAATAACTGGGTGATGGAGGGCCGGCCCCGACCTACCATCACCCCAAGCTTCACCATCTTTCGACAGCCTGGGTGAGGTGGAACTAGATCCTCCACCACTCCATGCGTCACCATCTTTTGCCTCCATTGCGACCATTCTGTCAACAACTTTGACACCAGTGCACAACACAAGGTTAGAAAGGTTGCCTCCCTTCTGAGTTGTTGAAGAGACAATCTTCTTCACAACCCTGTCAACTACGAAACAAGAGAGACTGCTAACTGACACTATCTTCTGCCGTGTTTCTCCAACCCCCCCCCAGTTTTGCTGTAGAATTAAATTTCGAAAATACATTTCGTTGGGTATTTTGAACCCATACCCATTACTTGGTTATGTTTCTCTTCTCATTAACCGCCATTTATAATGCCGTAATTGTGATCTTCTCAAATTTTGCATAGATTTTGGGTGGAAAAATTCCAAATTGAGGGTAGAACCCACCCATTATTGATAACATTGTACACAAAAAAAAATAGCAAAGCTCTAACAATGAATTTTGGTAGAGGGACGTATAAAGGATCAATATGGTTAACATGTCGTATGAGTTACATGGTACCATGGAAAAAAAATAAAAAATTTTTACTAACATTAAACTTGACTTTTAAATTAAATTCTTTCATTTGGTTCTTTGAATTTGAATTCTTGGGATCCTGTTTGCACCATCTGATACAGTTATGCCGATATTGAAAGGACATGAGAATACTGTACCACCGAAATTGTGCACCTTTCATATGAAATGAAAGTTTGAGACACCCTACATATTTTACGCTCATAGTGTGCTCTCTTCTTTTTTGGCTTAACATACATTGGGCAATTTTTTAAGGATATTTTAACATGCTGCATGTTGTCCGCATGGATGCTGCTGCTGCTGCTATTCGTCACATCGTTATTGCTGATGCTGCTACTCTGATTTTTGGTATTGTTAATGTTGTGACTCCATTGAAATTGGCAGTACGAAGCAGGACACACTTTCAGACGGTACTGCCTGGTTACAACGTACGTCGTCATCGCTGTCGTCGTTGTTGTCGTTGTGGAAAAAATCCTACGCCGCGCTCGTTCGTGTTGTTGTTTGTTCGTTCGAGACGTTTTTGTGTTTTTGTTGTTGTTTGTATTTGTGCTGTATTACTAACGTTGTTTTGTTGTATGGCGGCTAACAAATGTTGTTTGTTGTTATTGTAGTGCTGCCATTGCCATTGTTGTTGTTGTTATTATTGTTATATGGCCATTTACTGATGGTGATTTTTGCTAAGTAAATTCAATAAAGAGGCTGCTCTTACATACAGCATTAGCGTCTGCTATTGAGTCTGGCCAAAAAGTAGAGTCTACATCATCGTCGTCGTTGTCGTCGTCGTCATAGTAGTCGTCGCTTAAGTAAAGTTTTCATTCTTTTGTTTTTATTATTATTTGGCTATAATGCATGACGCCAACGCAATTTTTTTTTTTTTGGAAATTTTAAAGAAAGTGCACCCCGTGCTAGTTATAAAGTGCTAAAGAATATCAAAAATATTTTGAAAAAATTACGTAAACATGTTTTATAAGAATACTCAAAAAAAAAGTATCCTTAAAATGTGCGAAAAAGTCTAAAACACGGTTTCATGTGAAATAACCTAAAACTTATTATGTAAGACAGGCGAAAATCTGTCCAGGCGCGCAACTAACGCTTTTATTAAGGGATATTTTTGGTAAAGGAAAATTAAATTGAAATCAGCTTAAGCTGTAAAAAAATATTTAATTTCTGTAAATTTTTATTGCTTTGGAGTAATCTTAGCAAAAAGTTTATTTCTGTGTGTGTCAAGTGCAAGCTGACAGCTGCATTGTTTTCTATAGCGTTGTCAACATACTAAAGTTGGACAAAAAAGGAAATATAAAAAGTTTTGAAACGATAATGAAAGGAAAAAAATGGAAGAACGGTTTACAAAGGACATTTATTTTGAAATTACTCAAAGTGAAAATTTTGGAAAATTTTTTAATTTTTTTTTTAATTGTTAGAAATTGTGGTGAAAACATTTAGCTATAGCGTGGCCATTAATGTTGATGGTATTTAATTGAAGTGCATTAAATAAAGAAAAAACTTTTTGAATATATAATTCCCAAATAATATCGAAGCTGAAATTTCTGAATTTGAAAAATAAATATTTTTTTTTTTCTTGCAATTTTCTATATGCATTTGCTTGCATACACACATTGAATTTCTATGAATATATAGATATTTAAGCATTTGAAAAATTTTGTGTTGAACAAATATCCTTGTTTTCTTTTTTTTTGTTTTGTGAGTTTTTGGATGCTTTTAATTGTTTGCGATATTTTTTTGTAAATTTTGCCAAACATGACGTATGAGTGATTTTAATACACATCACTTTTTTTATGAAGATAAAAGATTTGGATTATTAATTTTAAAAGCAAATTTAAATATTTCCAGGAAGTTAAGAAATAAACACGAGCAAAATCTACTTTGGTGGCGCTCAGATGGTTTTAAGTTCTAAGTCTTTGCATTCGAAAATTGTGAATCTGATAATATCGAACATTGCAAAATTGAATAAGAGGGATATCATAAAAACTTGTTTTTTGTACTTTCTAAATTTCTTAGGTAAGGATATCTCAGAATCGCGGAAAAGTATTTCGAAACATCATTAATTTCGTCTCTATACAAGTGAAAAACACTAAGTCAGTTTTTTCTCGTTTTGATTTATTTGATATTTCTGGTCCAAAATATTACAGTCTTTAGTCTGATAGGACCCATTTAGCCGCATTTCTGTTAAAAAAAGGTTATTTTCATCATAAAAGTAAAAACAAAACAACGGTTTCCATACAATAAAAACTGAATTTAATTTTTTGAACATCAAATATCGCAAAACTTGAAAAACTGACTTAATACTTTTCACTTATTTATATAGAGACGACATGATAGTATTGCAAATATTTACAGTTTTGTACATATTACTTTCTTTGTCGGAAAATATAGTCCAGCTAAATTTCTCACTAAATTTTTTGGTCTTTTAAGTCTGAAATAACTCAAAGTTTTGGGCGAAATTTTATTTACCACTCTTCTTGTCAAGGTTCCAGACATTGACGATTCTTTACAGTAAACACAATTCAAGTAAGTTGAGTGATCATAATCATTTTAACGGCTTAACTCTCGTTTTCGAGATATTAAAGTTTAAAATTTTGTTACATGCATATTTAACCTATTTCATTAGGCAGATTTTTCAAAAAGTTAACGGTTTTATTCTGAAAATGGTGAAAAAATTCAGTATTTATCGTAATATTTGCAAGAATTATAGTCATTTAAATTATTTCCTATCCATACACGCCCAACATGTCATATCAGTAACATGGAAACACAGAAATATGGAAAAATACTTTTCTTATTAATTCTTCTGAACTTTCTGCGGCAGTGTATTATTATTTTATGAAACGAGGAAATATGATTGTGCTGAATTTGCAATTGTTGAATAACTGTTAGAAATATACTTAGATAGCCAAAAAATATGTACTTTTTTGGATCTGTTTGTATAAAAAATATTTGGCTCCAAATTGGATTCTATGTATGGCACTTTATAAATAGGGTTCGAACTGGTTTTTTCAAAGATTCTTGGGCTATATCTTGTAAGCCGTTCGAGATTTTGTTTTTTATTTTCAACAATGTTTTAGCTATAGACTAAAGAAAAGAAAGTGTTCTGCAAACTGATACGAAAAAATTGCCTTTGAGGCCTCAAAATCACAAACATGCATTCTTGGAAATGAAACTTTATTTAATTGAATTTTGCATATAGCTCTTTTTGTTTGGTGGCTTTTATTGCATTTTACTATACTTTAGTATGACAAAGCGAATATCCCACTTTAAGAATTTTTTTATTACGATAAAAATTGCGTTTTCTGGGTGGTTTTGAACCTGGAGTCCCCAGTGTGCGGAGAAAGAGGAGTGGGAGGTATAGAAAAATATATATATTCTTGATCAGCGTCACCTTTTGCGTCGATATATCTACTTATCTACTGGATGTCTGTTTGTCCCTTGAAATCATTTTAATATTTTTTGCCAGCAAGATAATTTGACGAAATTTGTTATACTGCCTCCGTCGTTAAGTTAACTTGATTTATTGAAAATGAGTAAAATCGCTCAACGGGCACACCTATCTCCCATACAAAAAATATATTCAAAATGCAACCTTAGGAGTATTTTCCCTAACAATCCAACTAAAATACACATAAATACTAAGGACGGTAAGCGCCAGCTCTGAGCAAAAACTAGATGAACTCGAACAAGAGGGCGTCGCACTTCCCATTTAAGCAAAAGGTTCAAAATGCTATACTGAAAACGATTTTTGAGATAATCCAGCCAAATTTCACTCAGACACTGAGAACAGTAATTGCAAGATCTGAGCAAAAGCTATAAACCCAAATTTTCAAAGTACTTCAGTGTGAAGTATCTTGTGTTGGGTCAGGTTATTTCAAATGCATACATTATTTTAAACGGTTAAAAAAAAAAGAAAAAGGTGAAGAAACTACCCTCCTCCTTGTGATGCTTGGTCAAACCACCCCGTCCCTTTCCTAGGAGCTTCACGAGACTTATGAACAATCCCTTATGAGCGTTGGGTCGGAACAAAAGTTTTAAAATTATTGTAATCCACAGTCGTTGTTTCATACTTGTGGCATTTAGAAGAATTAGCATTTACCAATTGCTAAGCAATAACAGTACAGATAATAGGACAGTACAGGACTGGTCCAGAAAAATTTGATACCTTGCTTTTCATCAATAAAAAAATACCTAATGAATTTTTTTTTTAAATTTTTTTTATTAATGAGTAGTTTAACCAATATAAATAACGTTAGAACTATGTACAAAAATTTCTTTTTTCTGTAAAATATTGTACCTTTTTCTTAAGGCCACTCATTAAGATTTGCCCAGTTGTTTCGTCGCGGGTACCGTACGACCTTCTCCACTTATTTCTGAAATCTTGTAATTTTTTTTGCAATAATACTTATTACTCCTTCCAAGATCAAATTTCATTAAAGCTCAGTATCTCTCAAAAGATCGAAGCTCCGAGCAGTTAAGTGGGCTCGCTCTTTTTGGAACAAAATGTTAAGTTTTGCTCTTGTACCACTCTATGGTGGCTCTAGAGTAGTGAGAGGTGGCTAAATTAGGTCAGAATATAATAGTACCTTCGTGTACACGAATAAATGGCAAACAACGTTTTCCGAGACCGGTGTTGCAAAAAAAACTGTTTCTCAAAATGCAGGTGGATATGGCCTGGCAGATCATAATATGATATTATAATGCTTGAAAAATTTTGTCATTTTTTTTTTGCTCTAATTTTGCTTTGCATCTGCCTTTTCTCCACACAGATGGAACATTCGTGTCCCGGTAGCTATTTAAAAACTGCATTCATCGTCTATTTAGCTACAGTCAAGTTTAGTCAGGAAACCTTTCGGGTTTGCTTTTAAACCTCCAGCTCCTTTTCATCGGCACAATCTGGTACTTTTTGAAATCTGTAGGTCTTCAGCTTACGTTTCTTCTTTAGTCATTGTATAATAGATTTCGAGGTACCTGCAATTACAGCAATATCTCGTATTGAAGAGTCGGAATTCTGCTTCAAGAGTTGCTATGCCTTTCCCTGATCTTTTTGAATGCAGTGGTGTAGGTGAGTCAGACGTCGTTTTTGCAGTTAATAAGATTAAATCACATGCAATTGGAGAAGATGGTATATCGATAAAATTTATAAAGCTAATTTTACCATACATATTTAGCCCTTCGACTCATATAATGAATCATTGTTTTACAAGCTCATGCTTCCCTGATGACTGGAAAGTAGCAACAGTTATTCCTCTCGCTAAAAAAAACAATGCGTGTGAACCATCTGATTTTCGCCCAGTAAGTTTGTTGTCATGTTTCTCTAAAGTTTGTGAAGCTTTAATGGCTGAACAAAGTCGCTGTCACATCAGTAAACTTAATGTCGCCACTTCAATCGGGATTTAGGCCAAGTCATAGTTGTTCCACGGCAATCGTGAAGATTTTAGATGACATAAGGATGCCATATGATGAAGGGAAGATAACTTGTCTTTGCTTGCTAGACTTCTCGAAGGCATTTGACTTGGTGGATCACTCCTTATTATGTGATAAGCTGAAGATGTATTTCGGATTTTTTGAAAGTGCAGTCCGTCTATTGTATAGCTACCTAGTAGGCAGAACTCAGAGAATTAAAATTAACACTTGTTACTCGGGGTACAAAAGCTTAACCAGTGGAGTACCACAAGGCTCTGTGCTTGGCCCGCTTTTGTTTACTATGTTCATAAATGACATATTTAATAAGATTCAACATGTCACCCTGCATGCATATGCTGATGACTTACAGTTGTCCTTGTCGAGGCCAAAAGGACTTGTTGAAGATTTATGTGCAAGGATAAATGAAGATTTAAACACAATTGCCACCTGGGCTAAATCGAATAAACTTAAACTTAACCCACTTAAATCATTTATTCTACCTCAAATTCTGCTTGATGGCGTAGCGCTAAAAGTTGTTAACAAAGCCAAAAATGTAGGGTTCCACATAAACTCTTCATTATTTTGTGAAGACCACATTTACTCAGTTATTAGCAAAATATTTTATACTTTGCGTAACTTGAGAAGATCTGCATCTTTCATTCCAGTTGAAACAAAACGGAAATTAGTCCTTCAGCTTATAGTCCCACTAATAACCTATTTAGAAGTCGTTTATAGTAATCTTGACTCTGCATCTCATCAAAAACTGTTGGTTGCATTCAATAATGCGGCTCGTTTTGTGTATAGCAAAACAAGGTATGACCATATCACGGTATTTGCTAACAAGATTCTTGGGTGTAATATCTTGAACTATATAGAGGCGAGAAACTGTATATTCTTACATAATTTACTACACTCAAAGACACCTTATTATTTATATGAAAAACTACAGTTTTCCAGGTCAAATAGAAATATAAATCTAATCATTACTCGCTTTAATTACGTAAGCAGCAGCAGACTATTCCTTGTAAATGCCACTAGACTATGGAACTCATTGCCAAATACAATTAAAACCGTTACATCTAAAAACAACTTCAAGCATTTAATCTTTCAGTATTTCTCCTCATAATCTTTTCTCGTTTTTACATTTAATTTTATATTTACTCTATTTAACAGTATTTAAGAATTTAAAAGCTATGTGATAACTATTTTTAAGATTGTTATTATAATTTGGTTGTTATTACTATGAATAAGTGGCATGTTGAAGACTAAGTTCTTCTATGCAAACAATTTAAATCAATAAAATTGTGGGTCTAAGCTTGGCTTTCTATTTGAGATAATTTTTTGTGCGATAAGTAGACCCTTTCTATGATTCAATATAACCCTTTGAAAAGTGCTTTTTGATGCACTTGTTTTTTGAGCTATAACTAAAAATTTTAAATCCAGTTTTTTCAAGAAAGTGGACAAAATCATTTTGCGAACTTTTTATTGATTGTTAGAAAACTTTTTTGTTTAAAGCGCTATCACCAAGTTTTATATAATTCGACCTTCACGATCATCGGGTGAATCATAAACTTTAGAAACAAAAGTATCAAATTTTTCAGGACCAATCCTTAGTTTCAGTAGTATTAAAGTTTTAATGGAATTCTTATCAAATGCCTTTAAATTGGTGTATAAATTTTTAGCAAATTTTTTTTTTAAAGTTCTCATGGGTTTCCAATAAAGCTTGATTGATTTCTAAAAATTAAAAACCTACAATATAATACGCTAAGAAACAGGACGTATGATTAACATTTGAGTTTTCTGATTTAAATGTTAAAAGTATAAGAATGCACTTCAGTATGTATAGGCTCCTACGAAGAGTGCATGCTAACTTACTAACTACAGGTGGGAAAAAACTTTATGATGCATATTTCTTTTTTGACATGACCCAGGGTTTACAGAAATTTTTTTAAAATTTTGATTTTAATTGTTATTTTCATTTATTTTTATTATTTTATTTATTTTATTTCAGTAACGTTGGACTGCTGCTCGATTAACTCTATTCCGATACTACTTAAGGCTTATAAGCCACAAAAATCTGTTTTACAGATAATTGCTCTACAAAACTGCAGAGTTTGATTAATGGCTGATGAAAATTGCTAAGCAATAACACAGAAAATTTGTTCAAACGAAAATAAAACCACCAAATAAAATGTATAGACAATTAGCACTTTAGATAAAAGGACATTCACATCTAGCGAGCATGACTTTAGAAATAATAATGTAACCAAATTATTCCACTTGAAAGATTAATTTCACTACATGTCAAAATACGTTATGTTGACAACAGCAATAAAAAAGGACAAACAAACAAATTTAATTTTTTTATTAAATGTTAACCAATAAAATAATAAATTAAATGAATTTTGCACATTAATTAAATAAATATATAGTGAATAAAATGTTGATGATGATTTGTAGCAATGATACTTTTGCATGCACAACGCGGCGACAGCACATAATGGCCATATCATTTCATGGTCGTAGGAGTAGGAGTAGGAGCACCAGCAGCAGCACTGTAGACGCTTAAATCTGTCGTTAAACTGTCGCTGTCTTGTTTAATTTGATCGATGCGCGTTTTTTTTTTTTTGTTGGCTTGGCTAAATAAATTAAAGTATTTTCTTTCTTTTCACACTGACACGCACACAAGCACGCATGCATGTCCTTTTTTTTTGTATTTGTCCTTTGTATTTTGGCCTTTATTTTCTCGATTACTTAATCCAGCGTTGACACGCTGAAAAAAGGAAGCACAGCATAAAAAGGATTGCACACGCCCGCACGTTATCACTATTTACAATGCTGCCGCTCTGCTTATATAAAAACAGCCAAGAAGAAGCATAATGTAAAGGAAACGTGCGAAAAAAAATAATACAAAATACACAGCAGAGTTATCTAAATTCAAATTTAGTTACTCAACAGACTGCAGTGTACCACCAAACAGGATTACCGCAGGACATAAGGAGTAGAGAGAAAAATAGCGAAAAAAGCAAAATATATATCAGTGTTACCATTTCCGTTGGTCATTTTTAAAGCGGGTGTGCATTTTCTGTCGGTCGAAAGAAAAAGTGAGTGTACACGGAAAAAATTGTGTGCAATAATTTTAACTCCACTCGAATAGTAAAAAATTAAATAAGTAATTAACACTAAAGTTCAAACATAAATAAATGATCATATTTGATGGTTCCGTAAAGTAATATTTACAAATAAAATATAGTAAAATAAAGCGAAGTGAAGCGCATCTCTCTCGTATCCAAAAGCACTGAAATTAACATTGGCATATCATTGGAAGGAAGCGCTTCGTTCTCGGTTCCTGAAATGCTCTTTGGATGCGCATCGCTCTCGCATTCAGAAATGCTCTTTGGATGCGCTTTGTTCTCGCTACCTATAGCGCAGAAAATATGCGCATACAAATCAGCTCTTTAGATGCGAGAAGGACGCGCATCGCTATTGCATCTTGGGGATGCGCATCGAAATTTTCTGTTGGGTAGTTTTACTGTATAATTCTAGTAAAAATACTCATGTTTGTACAAATTTTATACCTCTTCATGATATATGGATACATAGATCAGTAACAAGTTGGTGATTTTAAGCAAAAATAGTATTTTTCTATCTGTAAATCGGATGGACCTCGGTTTAAATCCTAAGTTAGGTTAGGTTAGAGTGGCAATTTAGCGATGGAAGCTTAAATCCTAAGTAGCACTAAATGTGCCGTTTTAATGCCACAAAAGTAATCCGACAGACTGGTATGAGTGTATGTGATAAATTTAATTACCTAACTAACGATATCTATATCCAGTTAGTCCTATTAAGGTAATTGAGCAGCAAACCACTTTCAAAGTCGGCAATTTCGCTGAGTGTATTGAAGAAAGGTTTTCCTAGTGATACAAATCTGGGCTGTCACAGAGAAAGTGTTCAAGAGATTCTTGCTCGTTTGCATCTAAGCAACTCAGGCAAAAGGAGTTGAAAGGGATACTTAGTTTTCAGCATGCTTGTCGATGGCCCAGTATCCAGTGCAAACTGCGGTAATTCTCTCTATATTAATGCGGTTATTAGCTACTAAATACGTTGTTTTTTGAACTGCTATATGAAGGCCAGATTAAGTTGGATATCCATCCTACACGTAGTCAATTCTTTCCAATTAGTGTTCGCCTCGGTTAAGTAATATTAGAAGATCTGCTTCTTTACTATTATGTACCAGCACCGCACTGGTGACGTTAAGGGAGCAACCATGCCTTGCAAGTTCGTCTGCCTTTTCGTTGGACTAGAACCCAAACGAGAGCAAGATCAAACCAACGTCCAAGCCTAACTAATTCCCTTTTTCCAGTCCTTCACCAATTTAGACCTTATCATTGCTGAATTCAGTGTTTTGATAGCTGCCTGACTAAGAGAATTGCAACTTGTCCAAGCGAAATGATTGAGATAATTTCAGGTCTTTTGAAAATATTCCCGCGCCAACACCACACTTCATCTTGGAGCCATCGGTTCGAATCCTAGTGCGGTCAGTTGTTTTATTTTTTTTTTGTTTTCTTTTGTTTGAACTTGATAATAAGTTAGGTTAGGGTGGCGGTAAATGCGTGAGCAAAAACCTCACATAGACCGACTAGGTCCATTAAGGTAAATATCAGAAAAGTACATATATGACCATTTTTACCTCATAGTTTTTTTAAGATATTAACGTTTGGACAGACATTTGCTTAATATACAAATTTTATACATCTTCATCATGATGAGCAGTAGTGTAGAGGCCTAAGGAGTTTGTAATTTTAAGTAGAATTAATATTTTTATATCTGTCGAACGGATGGACCTCGGTTCGAATCCTAGTAAGGTCAGTTGATTTTTTATTTATTTAAATTTTTGTGTCTTATGGTAAGATAATTATCAGAAAAATATATTTATATACAATAAGAAAAATATCAGAAAAATATATGACAATTTTTACTTTATAATTCTAGTAAAAATATTTATGTTTAAGCAGACATTGCTTTACTATAAATTTCATACCTATTCATCATATATGTAGGTCAGTGGTATAGAGGTCTAACGAGTATGTTGCTTTAAGTTTTTATATCTATCAAACGGACGGACCACGGTTCAAATCCTAGTGCGGTTAGTTCGTTTTTTTTTTTTTTTTTTTTTTTTAAATTTACAGTAAGGTAGATGTCAGAAAAATATATGACCATTTTTACTTTATAATTCTAGTTAAAATATTTACGTTTGGACAAACAGTTGCTTAATTTACAAATTTTTTACCTCGTCATCATACAGGGTGTATCGCATGAGGTAACGAAGCTTCAGAGAGGTGATTGAGAAGGTCTAGACTAACAAAAAATTGCACATGGAGGATCTAAAATGTACCCCTGAGGAGTTATAGGGTTAAAACTGATTTTATGACTTGTTTCGCAAAAAAGAAAAAAAAAAAAAAAACAAAAAATTTCTTGGATCACCCTAACGTTTTAGAGAAAACTTTTTCTATAAGAAACTTTTAGCTAATTGTATGAGCTTTTAACGAGTGTGTTTGGTTTATACAGTTCAGAAGGATTTTGCAAAGTTCTGGACCTTTAAATGCGATATATAATTTTTTTTCCCGGCCATTTTAGTACGAAATACGTCATATTATCCTTAATCAGTTTGAACCCTACTATTTCTCAAGAGTACTTTTCAGACCCTCCCCACGTGCAATTTTTTGCTAGCCAAGGACTCCTGTATCACCTCCCAGAAGCTTCGTAACCTTATGCGATACACTTTATATAAGAAGGTCAGTAGTGTAGAGGCTTAACAGGTTTGTTATTTTAAATAAAAATTACAGAACGGTCCCCAGTTCAAGTTCTAATTTTAGAATCCGGGTCAGTTTTTTTCTTTTTTTTTTTGTTTGAACTTTACAATAAGGTTGATATCACTCCAATTTTTCCAAAAAAACTTTATATATTGTACTAAACTTATACAAAAATTCAAAATTTACTCAAGCGGTTAGGTAAAAATTATTTTATTGGGGAGTTGTCACTATATTGACTTGAAATTCTAGTAAAATTTACTAGAAATAAAGTAGTACGAACTATTTTTTTTTTGCCGTGTACACACCCGAACGACAACAATGTTAACAATGGCGGTAACAAAGCAAGGCACAGGACATGCACAATAACAATAACAACGAAATATATATACAAATGCAATTCAATACATAATTTTTTTTTAATTTTTTATATAACATATTTAAATTAGCAACAGAAAAACAACAACAATGTATTGTAAAGTGATGTAAAAAAAAAGTGTAGACTACAAGGACCAAAAGTAGACAACAAGGACGATTTAGTGAAAAAAAGTGACAGCATTGAAAGAATCAGCAGCGGTAACGGTTAAGAAAACGCGAAAACGCAGGAAATGCCGTTTCAGACAGGAAACGCATTTTAAGTTGTTTCACGCACACACACACGCGTACACTCACACACACACACACACACACACACTCGTGTACGTACTCATACAGCTATGACTTGAAATTTTGTGAAATATGTAAGCAGTAGCAGAAAATATAAAGAAAAAAAAACCAACTCGTTTCTAAATTTTTACGCGCGCAACGCTGTCGTTGACGTGTCCTTGTAACGCGCGTCGTTCTTCACCAGCGACTTGTGTGGTTTTTTAGAAGAAAAAAAAAAAAAAAAAAACTAAAAAATGCCATAGAAAAATAAAATAAGCACCAAATCCTTAACTGTGTTCTTCTAAGTACGAGTATTTGTGTTTTGGCTTTACAATTTCTTGGCTACAAAAAATATATGAAAAAAAAAAAAATTAAATTTAACTAACGACCTAAAAAAGGCAGCAAATTACAAAATTTCACATACAAAAATTTTGAAAAAAAAAGTAAAAAAAATTCTTTAGCAAAATCTCGTGTTAGTGTCTAATTAAAACAAAAAATTATAATAAAAAAAACTAAAATCTAAGCGTATTATCAACTTAAAGAATATAAATAAACTCAAAGAAAAAGTTCACACAACGAAAAAAATAAGAAAAATTTAAATAAACAAACAACCAACAGCTGTTAAGCTCTTAAGTCTTAAGGAGTCCTTACACCACATACCTGAATATAAACGCTCACGCACATACCTACCTTCAAAATCGCGTATTTTCACATTACAACGAAGGTTGCAAAAGCGCAAAAAAGTTTTTCTTCTTTCACTTTGGATCATCATCATTGGAAAAAGTTTGGATTTCTTTAGAAAAATAACACAACGCACAATTTTCTTTCATAAGGTAAGTTTTCTTTTTCTACTTCACTATATTTTATCATAAAAGTGCATTTAAGATGTAACAGAAAATAACATCGGTCGTACTTTTTATGCTTTTGCATAGTAAATAAATTTCTCAGTGTTATAGGAATATACTTTCTAGGAATAATTAAACTCGCTTCACTACATTTCGAGCTTTTCATTCGTAAAATTTGCAAATTTTGTACTCTATTCAGAGACATATACAGGGAGGGTGGCAATCGGTAGAACACCGGAAAATGTTAGACTCCTGGTACTATTCTGAACTACTTTTCTTAGTTCCATTTTTTGAAATTTGCGAAACCATCGGAGAAATAGCCATCAGATGATAGGGACATAGGTTTATGAAAAACGGCTTAAGTTCGGAACCCCTTAATGGATTTTAATAATATTAGTGTGATATGAAAGACATTAAAATCCATCAATTGGTTCCGAACTCAAACCAGTTTTTATGAAGCTATATCCCTATCTACCGCCTTCCATATCTCCCTTCGTTTTGCGATTTTCGAAAAATCGATCTAAAAAAAGTTGTTCAGAATAGTCCCAGAAATTTTACATTTTCCGGTGTTCTACCAATTTCCGCTTACTCTGTATATTTGAAAAAGTGGTGTTCTGTCAAAAAGCTATATCTTTTGGTATAACACAGTATCGTGAATATGTAGTATATAAGCACCTCGAAATTGATTCCTGCTTGGTTGACAGTCGGAACTATGTCGATGTTTTTAATTAAAATGATCGTTCAAGTATTACGTGAGCAGGTTTTCAATGATTTTTGACACAGTTTTTCAAATTTGTTATTTAAAAAAAAAAACTAGAACTCAGATTACAAATTCTAGCATTTAGTTCTGACTTGAAAGAAGGACAAAAACAATCATAATAAAATTGAGAAAATCCTTTACACTTCAAATCCACTTAAAGGACTTAAATTTTAAAATTTGTCTATAACGTCAGCCAGCTTTGGAAAATAGAGTTCGAACTGTAAAATTTTGTTATATATTGCATATTAAATAGGCTACGCTTCTGCGATTGCTGCAACCGGAATATTTCTATGCCGCATGGTTTCTTGTACGTGGGCTGCTATATATATTTCTGGCCTAGGCAACACTCATGTCAATAGCTAAAATCTGGCAACACCATAATAAAGTTTGACATTTTTTAGTATAAACGTACTCAGAACGTTTTGACGTACGACCATCATTTGTGTTGTTTACTGTGACTTGACTTTGGCAAAAAAATGGAATTAACTCGTGAACATTTTCGTGCGATCATTTTTCACAACTTTTAACGTGGATTATCAAGACAAGAGTGTATCAATGAACTTAAATCTTTGTATGGCGATGAAGCACCATTCTATAGCACTGTGAAAAACTGGTTTAATGAATTCAATCGTGGCGGACGCTCGCTCAAAGACGAATTCCGTGAAGGTCGTCAAAAAACGGCCGTTGTGCCAGAGAACATTGATGCCGTGCGTGAACTGATAATGCAAGATCGTCATGTGACATACCGTGATATAGAGGCATCTTTGGGCATTTCTCCCATTGGCATACATTCGATATTGCATGAACACCTGGCCGTAAAAATGGTTTGTTCTCGTTGCAGACCCAATAATATATCAATCGCTTAAATTATAATTATCACTGGAAAAATTGATTGTCTTAACTCAAAACAAAACAAATAGCACTTCACTTTACATCAAAACGTTGTGAGTACGTTTATGCTAAAAAATGTCAAACTTTATTTTGGTGTTGCCAGATTTTAGATATTAACATTAGTGTTGCCTAGGCCAGAAATATATATAGCAGCCTACGTATAATTAATCACATTCGGGAAATACCGACACATATTCCATATAAAGTTAAGTCCACAAAGTCCTAACAGCCGGATAGAACCATGCACTCTTAAAAATAATTTCGTACAATAGAAAAAACCTTATAGGAATTTTTATTGTATATTAGTCTTCCATGTTTGTTTTGTTTTTTCATTCCTAGTAGCTTACAAAAGTTAGATAAAAGCATTAGTTTACGCCCCTGCCACACCACCAATAAAAACTAATGTATTTTGTATTTCAAACCATCTCAAAATTTCCAATAGCTTAGCTGGGGTGTCCGAGGAAACCATCAATTGGGGCTTGTTGATAGTTCGCCATAGATATTTTCGCTGTAATATGCATAGATAATCTTCGTTTTGACTATGAATCCTTCGGATGACTTTCAGAAAAATTTGGGTGTCCACAAAAACTATCATCTAAGACTTATTGTTAGTTCGTCATAGATGTTTTCCCTCTAGTAAGCTTAAATTTTCTTCGTTTTGACTATGAAGCCTTAGAGTGACCTTCGGAAAAATTTGGGTGCCCTCAAAAACTAACAATCAAGGCTTGTTGATAGTTCGCCATAAATGTTTTTTCTCTAGTATATCCAGATATTGTTCGTTTTGAATATCAAGCCTTCGGGTGACCTTCGGATATTCCAATAAAGTATCCATCAATACTTTTTGATAGTCCGCCATAGATATTTTCGCTCTAATGTACATAGATATTCTTCGTTTTGAAGCCTACGGACGCTCTTCGGAAACCTTCGTTTATACATAGCATAAAAACCTTCCTACACGTCCGTTGCCAAATTTTCAGCTCGATTGCCCGAATGGTTTCTGATTGATAAAGCTTCATACAAACACACAGACATTTTTATACCCTACACCTAGGGTATATTCACTTTGTCCTTGCGTTTGCAATGCAGAGAAGGAGGCTATGCAGGCTTAGACAAGTATAAATATTCTTGATCAGCGTCACCTCCTAAGTCGATATAGTCATTTCCGTCTGTCTGTCTGTCCGTTGAAATCATTTTATTATTTTTTTAAATCAAGATAATTTCATTAAAATTACTTATCGGATTGAAAATGAATGAAATTTAGAGCATTATTTGGGTTAGTAAGCTTAAGCTTTGAGAAAATAGGGTGAATTCGAACAAGAAGGCGTTGCACCTCCCATATAAGCATAAGTTTCGAAATGCTATACTGAAAGCGTTTTTTGAGGTAATCCAAACCAAAGATTTTGCATGGAAGTCCCATTAAATGGTGGAAAAATGGGGATAGTATTGGCATTTCTTATTTAAAGTCAACATGTAAAATCGAAGTACCCCAACTCCTTTTTTTTAGCCTACTTGTATAATTTTGTCAGAGAAAATAAGCTTCCTTTTGCTGTGGAGCACATCAAAGCAAATAATGCTATAGGTGAAGCATGAATTTATACCCACAATTTGTACAATTGCGAAACTTGACGCTACGCTCTTTATATTTTATACAAACAAAGCTGTTAATTATAGTTAAAAATGTCGTCCACCATGTCCATTTACATTCATATAAAATTAATGAATCAGGAGGATTTTCTTCATTTCATATACATGGGAGTGTGGAGTGTGCTCCGGCTGTACGAGAGTATAATGTACTGTTTATGCAACACTTGACAATGAAGTGGGCACTTTAATTGTTGTACTTGAGCTCGTAATATCATTCACACCACCACCACGTACTTCACTCCATTTTGTGAGAGGGTCGGTCCACTACTTTTGTCCATATTTACTTGGGAAATAAAACACTATGTTAAGGTTGTAGTGGTGCTGCAGTGAAGCATCAAGAGGCGCTTTCTTCTTTTCATAGAGTTGCCATCATTTGTCATCAGTCTCTTAATGGGTCTTTCCCTTTTTCATATTTTTTTTTTGTGTGTGTGTGTGCTGTGTATGCCCTGTGCCTGCAATTAACGAACTTTGACTGTTGGAGTTTTTTTCATTTTGCTCCAGTTTTTTTTTCTTCCTCTTCTTCTTTTTTTTTTACTATTGTCAATAGGACATTTTTACTTCTGCATTGCGTTTGTCCTGCTACTGTCCTCGTCGTGCTACTACTCGTATATTTTGTTGCTTTTGTTTAATGCGAAATGTGGCGTAGCGTAGCGTAACGAAACAAACGAAACCAGAGTTTGTCCTTCAGATTAATTAAAAATAGCACTTAAAGTAGCAGATTTGCGAAAATTAAATTGGATTTTTTGGTAAAAGATTTTCAAATATGCAACAAATACCAAAATTTATTTAACATTAATTAAGTTGAATTGAGTGTTGGTATAGGTAGCACTTAAGGTAACTGTGAGTAAATGTTTACTGCCATATGTAAATGCCACTTTTGTGGTACTTTAATGAAAATGAAAATAAAAGAAAATTATTTAGAAACATTAGATTCGTTTCTCTTTGGTAGAATATTTGTTTTAATTGTGAACG
Source organism: Calliopum simillimum (assembly GCA_951812925.1). Taxonomy (NCBI): domain Eukaryota; kingdom Metazoa; phylum Arthropoda; class Insecta; order Diptera; family Lauxaniidae; genus Calliopum; species Calliopum simillimum. The sequence continues at coordinate 58,735,188 of OX638372.1, forward strand.
TTTCTTGAGTATATTTGGGAAACATCAACTCATTTGGGGTGCTTATATTGCAAGAAATTTGCCTATACAGAGAAAAATATTTGATTATATAAGGTGCATCGCATAAGGTTATGTAGCTTCTGGGAGATGATAAAAGGGACCTAGACTAACAAAAAGTAGCACCTGATGAGGGGTCTAAAATGTACCTCTGAGGGGCTATAGGGTTAAAACTGACTTGTTTTAAAAAAACTTCTTCTAAGGGTGTATTTGATCTATAGCATCTAACAGGATTTTGCAATGTTCTGCACCTTTACATTTGATATTTTACATTTTTTGCCTTTTTTTTTTGGCTTTGGTGGCCATTTGGGTATGAAAAAGGTTCTATTAATATATATCTTTTTATATATTTTTTTTTGGAATTCTTGCTAAATTTCCTTTAATTCGGCAGTACATTTGTCATAGCAACTTTTTAAATTGAGGTCGGAATAAAATACTTTTCTATGTAATACATGGGTTACTCGCATGAATTGCGCTGCATACATATGATGTTCGCGCTAAATGTGCAGCTCTTTATCTATTGTTGGCTTCAAACGGATTGTTATCATTATGGAATATATTGTGCGTTAGTAGATTGGTTTATATGGGCATAATATGAATTTTATATAAAATAGTTTAAAATACTTTCATATAAAATTCTGTATAAATTTTGTACTATAAAAGTATAAAAGATTTTAATATAGTGATGCTATTAAATATAAACCAAAATAGTTTAAATTGTGTTAATACTTTATTCGTATACATTTTATACAAATAAGCATAAACGGTATGTATACCAAATTGAAGCATAGATTTTATGCCAAATTTGTTGTGAATCTGTATATATTGCAGTTTGGTTTGAATTTCACACTCAAACCTTTTGCTGTGTATCAGGGCCTTAATTATATTGATTCAAATAAAAACAGCCATGTGTAGAAGACTGATTCCATTTCAATTCATCCGGTGAGTGTGCACTTAGGTTTGCAAATCAACTTCAAACTAGCAAAATATTTTTCTACAATCAAAATAAGGGAACACGTATTTTTTTTTTTTGGTTTGGACCAAAATTGGGGATTTTATGGCGTTTTGTAGGAATTTTGCCGAAAATTTAATTTTGAAAAATTCATGGAGTTTAATCGGTTTTTTCAACCGCATTTCTTTATTTATCAACTGATTTACATGAATCAAAATTTATTTGGTGCACAATGAAATTCTTTTAAGTAATAATTAAAAAAAAATTTCTTTAACCCTTACTTTCCTTAAAGCTGATGTTTATATTTTAAATAAAAATGCTAATTTTCTCAAAAACACCATCTTTTTTTTTCTCGAAAATTTGCACAGTGATAGTAAAGCACGTCCTCTTTATTCCAGTAATGGCGGTTTTCTTGCTTTTTTTGTTATAAGTGTAAAATTTGCAATTTTTAACGTTAATATTGAGTTCTTCTATACAAAATGAATAAAAAAAATTACACAGTTCAATTTTCACTTTCCTAAACGGTTTTGCGACACTGATTCCGAAAATGGCACTTACATTCTTCTACCATTTTTGGTTTTCAAGATATCTTGAAAAACTTGAATAAAACCCATAAATTTGAAAAAAACCGAATTCTTTATTTTTGAGACACAAAATTCATTTATAGTAAGTTAGATGGAACTTAAATATACTCACGGTATAGAAAACCAAGCATTGTTTTGTTTTTTGCGATTTGACCGTACCGTGGCTTTTGTTTTTCTTAGAAAGTTATCGGGATTTTTATTAGTTTCTTTTTCGATTGCTTCATGTAATTTCGCGACACATCATAGTCTGTGAAATGACCACACGGCTGCTATCCAGACTGCTTGTGAGTTTCTAACTCAAGTGCTAAAACTGACACCAGCTATTCAATTAAAAATTTTGCTGTTGATGAACTTTATTCCTTTAGAATAAACAAAATTGAACAGTGGAAAAATGCAAAGAAATGCAAAAGTATTCAAAAATTCCATGTTTGGAAGAGTGAGGGAACCAGAGGGTTAACTTCTTGTTACATAGCCAGAACAGCACAACACAATTACACGAAAGTAATCGAAAAAAAAACTAATAAAAATTCCTAGAACTTTCGAAGAAAAACAAAAGCCAAGGTACGGTCAAATCGCAAAAAACAAAACAATGCTTGGTTTTCTATACCGTGAGTATATTTAAGTTCCATCTAACTTACTATAAATGAATTTTGTGTCTCAAAAATAAAGAATTCGGTTTTTTTCAAATTTATGGGTTTTATTCAAGTTTTTCAAGATATCTTCAAAACCAAAAATGGTAGAAGAATGTAAGTGCCATTTTCGGAATCAGTATCGCAAAACCGTTTAGGAAAGTGAAAATTGAACTGTGTAATTTTTTTTATTCATTTTGTATAGAAGAACTCAATATTAACGTTAAAAATTGCAAATTTTACACTTATAACAAAAAAAGCAAGAAAACCGCCATTACTGGAATAAAGAGGACGTGCTTTACTATCACTGTGCAAATTTTCGAGAAAAAAAAAGATGGTGTTTTTGAGAAAATTAGCATTTTTATTTAAAATATAAACATCAGTTTTAAGGAAAGTAAGGGTTAAAGAAATTTTTTTTTAATTATTACTTAAAAGAATTTCATTGTGCACCAAATAAATTTTGATTCATGTAAATCAGTTGATAAATAAAGAAATGCGGTTGAAAAAACCGATTAAACTCCATGAATTTTTCGAAATTAAATTTTCGGCAAAATTCCTACAAAACGCCATAAAATCCCCAATTTTGAGAGAAATATTTTGCTAGTTTGAAGTTGATTTGCAAACCTAAGTGCACACTCACCGGATGAATTGAAATGGAATCAGTCAGAATATAAATTCAAAATTTCAAAAAAATGGACCACCTATTTATACCTGTACTTTTTTGTAATTGCCACAATATTTGTAATCAATTTCACGGAAAGCATTAATATTTTGCGTAAATATCTACAATTGCTCATATTGCTAAGATAACAGAACAAGTGAGAAATAAGTGAACCCCAAAGTGCGCAACAAGCTATATATACAAGCTTGGTACATATATAACAGAATGACATCAAAAGAGATAAGGTACACATGATAACACTAAATTACACATTACTTATATGTGTTTGTAACATTTTGTGAACCATATTTCCTAAACTAATTTGGAGCCGCTAAGTACGAAAATCCAAATTTTGGTGTCCTTTCCCAAAATAATGAAAAAATTTAGATTTTTGTCGTTATAGCTTAATGTTCATGAAATCAAATTTTTACTGTGCATCCGAAATTTTATCCGATTATGCTGAACTTTGGCTTAAAATGTTTAAATTTAAGCTTACTATTGAATAGAAACACATTCTTAGCAAAAACAAAGTGATTTGATTTGATTTAAAAAAAAATTTTATATAAAGTCAAAGTTTTTGCTACTACAATTTTGATCAGATCTCTTAAAAATATTGTAAAAATAACTTCAATCGAACTTTATCGAAATATTTGTGTATACATGAATTTATAACCTCGAAAATGGTATTTTCAATTATCACAGGAATTGCTCTAAGAAGAAAACTACATAAGATTTTTATGTCCATCGACCCAAAATTGGTTTAGAAAATATAATTTTCAAAATGCTTAGGTAATTTTCGCTGTTATCTAGTGTTTATTGTCACATCAAGAATTAACACTTTTTTTACGCAAATATTTACATAAAGACAATCTGTTGAAGTAGCACTTGTGTAGGGAATAAAAACAATAAATAAATCATACGCGAGTGTTTTCATCTTTAGTAACTCATTTGCTGTAGTGCTAAATTATTCGTTGAAAAAATAAAAAACAACAAAAATGAAAAATATTTATTTCAAAATATTTATAATATTTATACTGTCACTCGCATTAGTTAATGCGTCACCAAAAGGTAAACAGTTTGGAAATAATACACCAAAAACAGTGTTCTCATTATTAATGGCTTCATCAATATTTTGTAGCAAAATGTTTGGAGCGAAAACCAGCTGGTGTCGGACTTTGTGATATGCTGATATACGGTATTCACTATAACGCTGGAACAAACCAATGTGAACCTTTTCAAACTGAAGGTTGCGACATCGAGAGCAATAATAATTTTGCAAAAGCAGAGGAATGTCACAACAGTTGCTTAATATAAACTTTTGAATATTTTCATATGTCGGAAAGATTATGATGCTGATATAGTTATACAGTTTATTTCAGTTTGATTAAAAGAAAAAAAAAAATAAAAATATTTTTATCAAAAAAAAAAAAAAAAGAAATAAAATCAAAAATAAGTGAAAATTATGAAGTTCTCGGTCTGTTTAAGCTTGAAATTTTGGTAAAAAATAATAAAATTAGCAATTAATTGCTAAAATTATAACGACACTTTAGCCAGGGGTTTTGAATCGCCGTTGGCCAAGGGTTCGGTTACAAAAATTTATTTGATTTAGAGACCACTCCTTGTTTAAATTAAATAAAAGACACGATTTCAAGTTTTAAATATTGAATTCAGTATTATTTCTCTATTTAAGTAATAATAGTTATTTCCTTTTATATTCCTTCCTAGTTCCGACCGAAAGTTTTACGTGACGTCAGTCGCTGATACTCCTTCTTAACGTATCTCCTAACGTAGTAGTGGCATTCCTGCTTTCTTTCGACTATGGATGACAACTCCTCGACTCAAGTTTCACACCCTTACTAGCTAGGTTATACAACGAATTTCCGCACTCCCATCCGTAGATCTACGGAACCAGCTAAGCAAGCGAGTTTCCGTAAAATATTCCTCGCGTCTCAAAAGCTAATTTCTATGCCTTCGTACGGAATTCCTATGTACAGAAACAGCTAAACAAGCGAGTTTTCACAATACCAATCCTGATATGTAGCAAGCTATTTCCCTATTCCTTCGTACAGAATTCCTATGTACGGAATAGCTATGTACGGAAACCTATGCTTTCGTGCAGAACTCTTATGCACAGAAACCTACGCCTTCGTGCAGAATTCCCATGCACGGAATCAACTAAGCAAGCGAGTTCCCACAAAAACACTCCCTGTATGGCGAAAGCCATTTTCTTATGCCTGCTTACGGAATTCCTAGGTACGGAAACCTATGCCTTCATGCAGAATTCCTATGCACGGAAACAGCTAAGCAAGCGAGTTCCCACAAAAACACTCCCTGTATGGCGAAAGCTATTTTCTTATGCCTGCTTACGGAATTCCTAGGTACGGAAACCTATGCCTTCGTGCAGAATTCCTATGCACGGAAACAGCTAAGCAAGCGAGTTCCCACAAAAACACTCCCTGTAAGGCGAAAGCTACTTCCCTATGCCTTCGTGCGAAATTCCTGTAGAAGGGCCTCAACTCCTATATTAACGGAAACAACTAAGCAAGCGAGTTTCCACAAAAATACTCCTCGTATGGCGTAAGCTATTTCCCTGCGTGTGGGTTAAAGAATTCTGCCAAAATATTCTACGGAAAACTTCACTAGGAAACATTAGAGACGAAAAATTCTTAAAACTTAATGAAAGCGTGGCAGGGATTTAATAAATATGCAATGTGAAAGTCCTAATTGATTTAAACGATTTTTTGGGTTTCGGGATAAAATTTCGACATTTTAGTGTTCAGCAAATAGTAGTGAAACTTCATAGCAAATATTTCTGTAGTATATACCGATTCAATATTCCCCTGTTTTAGGAGTCATTCTTGTACCTTTTTAAGAAAAGTGTAAAAATAACCCACATGTGGGGGTTGTAGAGGACTAAAATTTTTTACAAAAATATTCCTAGCAAAATCTTGCATAAGTTTACTGAACACATGATATACCTCAGATGTAAGGATTATTTAGGTAAAATCATCGATTTGCCACAAGAATGAGGTATTTTTGTTTTTTGTTCATGTACAGTGGATTAAAAAACTTAAAAAATCGATTAAAAAAAATCTGACATGCTGGAGAAAAACGACAAGACACGTGTATTTTTTTTTTTCATGTCTACTTTAAGAATTTTTTGGATTTTCTCATGTGTTTACAAAAAGTTTGAAATCGTTAAACAGTGTAATGAGTCGTAGGAAAGAAGTTAAGAACCTTTTTTGCAGTAAACTTTCTGAGTTTAATAAAAAAAATTTGTGTAGAAATAACTATTATCTGCCAATGAAATATTTGCATAAAACCGATTTCAGTTACTTCTGATCCTTGGATTTCTTGAAAACGGTTGCACCTAAAATTTTCTGTTAAAGGCGGTTTGACAACTAATTGAGTAACTAATTGAAAGAAAAGAAAACTCGAGTGGGGTTGGATTCTGAATCATATTTTTTTATACCTAGTTGTGAGGTGAGGTACAACACACTCTCTGAACGCCACCCAATGAATTCACAAAACGCTAGAGGATGTGGTCGACTGAAAGTCACCGAGGAAAGAATGATGGAAGCTGATATTCAGGAATCGATAAATTTGTTGAGAGGGATCTTTTCGGTGAAAAAATTTACTTTGGCTCTATGATTCCCAAAAAGGAGTTTCGGGTAGATAACACATCATTACAAAAGCAACTTTGTGGTGCAATGTTACTACTCTAAGCTATTAAAAGCATTTATTAGGAAAAGTTTTCACTTGTATTTATATCAGAACTTTTTGGAGGAATCTTTTTAAGTAATTTTTTTATACTTATACTTAAGTTTGGTTCACAGTTGTACGGAAAAGTATTTTTCCATCTGCACAACCTTGCGTTGTTCGTTTAATCAAAATAATCGTTTGATTGTCCATATCTGCGAAATTGTGTAAAAACAAAAATTTCTGATAAATTTATGTTGAACTAATTAGCTAATATAAAGTTATTTAGTTTAATATAAATTTATCATACTTCAATTAAGAAAATTGAGTTGGTACTTTCATTAGTACTATACAAGCAAAAAAACAGTCAATAAATTAACTTCAAAAATTTCTAAAAAAAATCGGTAATGGAAAAATCCATGCCGTTTTTCGATCAAAGCTTGAAAAATGGAATTAAAAAAGGCAAAACGCTATTGACTATTGATTTTTTGGAGAAGGACTTCTGAAAATGGTGGATCCAAGATGGCAAAAAATTTTTTCCAAAAATTGATAATATTACGACAATATTGTGGATGGGGGGGGTACTCGAAGTTGCTGATATTGAATCCGATATCATTTTTTTTGTAAACAAAATGATGGATCCAAAACGGTGGCACACAAATAATATGATAGTAGAAACATGAACTAGATGAATAGGGTAAGGGAAGGAAATATGGACCACCAATCTTTCTTTTTTAAATAAAACTCAAAAAACATAAAATAAAACAATTAATTTTATGCCATTCATTAAAGAAAACAATTTACCTTTATTCTGACATACTTTTAGATAAATATCTCATCAGGATAAAGAAAAAAAATTAAAAAACTGAAAATACTCAAAATGAAGATAAAAAAAAGTCTAGTGTTATATGGACCATATAGTCCATATTGTCCCACATGTTTATTTGGTACAGAAGTTGCATATAAAAATGTCACTTCCACATCTGGCACATTTTTCATGACTCCAATAACGTCAGATTACACATTCAACCCAAAATTCGCCACGTCGATCTTCTGAGTAAAGGGTATTACATTATATGCATTTTTCATCTTTTTTTCCTTTGTAGTAAACGAATCACAAATAATGACCATCAGAATCGTCATGAAATCTGCAGCTAGATTCCCCATCTGAAAAATTTGATAAATGCATTTGTTTTTGAGGCTCTTTTCTTTGGTGGTTCATATTACCCACAGCATGTGTTGGTGAAATATGTGGTTTTTTATCAAAAAGTCTTGTGGTTAATGAACTAATTTATGCTCATAAATAATAAATGGTATTCACTGACTTTATATAACTAACCATTTATTTAAAAACGCGATGTCTTTAAAGTGAAATAATGAAATATAGAGTAGAACGGGGCAATGTCGTGCATTCAACTTTGAGATGCTCGTAAAGCCGTGCATCTCAAGCGAATGCGATGAGTAAGCATCCGATCGAAAGATAATTTCGTTGGTTACATCCATGTGTAACAACATTTGTGTAGCGAGAAATTGTGTTTGTGCAAGTGAAGAAAAAAAAAAAAAAATGTGCACGACATTACCCCCCTCAAAATTTGTGGGGTAATGTCGTGCATTGTTTTTCCGAGTATAGTAAAGGTACCGAAATGTGTGAGAAATGATTGGTAGTGGTTCTATTAGAGGAGATTTAGCATTATCATGTATTTATTCATTAGTATACAAGTGTGAAGTACATAATATGTTGTGTAGAGTAGAACGGGGCAATGTCGTGCACTCAACTTTGACATGCTCGTAAAGCCGTACTTCTCAAGCGAATGCAACGAGTAAGCATCTGATCGAAAGATAATTTCATTGGATACATCCATGTGTAACAAAATTTGTGTAGCGAGAAATTGCATTTGTGTAAGTGAATGTCCACGACATTACCCCAATGGTCGCTTTAAAGGTCAACTTCGATAACTCGGTGAAGCCCAAAATTTTTTTCGAAGACGACATACTTCTTTTCTTTGGCAGGATATTTCGTTTCAGAAAACACTTACCTGGTATATTTTCCCGCAAGTTAAATTATTTTTCTGACCCTATGAAAAAACACTTTTATCGTCCCGAAAGCGTGCGTTTTGAAAAAAAGGTTACTCTGTAGAGACGAACTGGTGAAAATTGCTAGTATTATATGCATAAGCTCAGTAGGTCAGCAGGTCCCTACCTTACAAACAGTTGGTAAATCATTTAATTCTTTGGGCTAAAACAGCCAGTGTACGACATTACCCTCTGCACGACATTACCCCGTTCTACTCTACTCATTAGAAAAAAATTATCAAGGATCTTTTTTTTAGAAAAATCAACTTTACAGAGACATGCGACGTCACCGAACGCTAAAATCGCAATATTATAAGCTTTAGGTATTAGCGTTAAGTTTGAACATGAATAACGGTTAATCCTATGTACGCAGTGGAAAATAACCGTGTGGTCCATATTACCCACGTAGTCCATATTTCCCTCCCTTACCCTACTAATTTGATATTTGAGTATTTCCCAGGTGACGAACGTGACCGTCGCACAGTGCGAAATTTTCAGAGTCTAGCGGAACTTAATTCATATCTCAGCACATATAGCAGTTATAGTTATGAAACTTAATGCTTGGATATATATTTAATTGGAAAAACTCTATGCAAAAATTAAGGGGGCTCAAACAAGGGGTTATTATACCCCCCATATATGAAAATGCTTAAAACGTCGTATTTCTGCTCCCATACCAGATATCGCTATGAAACTTGATAGATATAACCATTTTCTTATCAAAACACCATAAAAAATGAAGGGGGCAAGACAAGGGGTATTTGCTGTTTCCTGCATTTTTATTCAGAAATGCTTCTAAATTTCGAGAGGATTCCCTCTATCTATTTTGTATATTATAAACTAGCGTACGAATAGTTACCTTTAAACTATGGAGAGTGTCAGATGTTGGTGTTGGTGTTGGTGAGCCTATTTTTTCCAAAACAAAACCAACGATGGCGTCCGATGTCGGTTTTTCATGAAATTTCGGTGTTATATGAAATTTCCAAAGACATTCTGGAAAAGGTTTAGTTAAAAAGAAGATCGCAAAATATCGCAAAAGATGTTTTGTGTTTCCAGTAGAGGATAAACCTACGTTTCAAATTTTGTACGTTTCAAAATGGCAATTTGGAATAACACCTTTTAAAGTATCCAATGAAGTTGAAAATGTAAATCTTATCCACTTCTTAAAAAGCACAAATTTCACAAACAAATCACATACGAGTAAGAAAAGATTTTACAATTATTTGAATGCCAACGAGTGACAATTTTATCAAAAAACTAATGATAAAAATTTCGCGGCCTACTGACTTACCGTTTGTATGTACCACTCTATTAACTTTAACAAATCGAAAAGCTTTTAATAGGCAAAAAGTATGATTGAATTAGTAATGGAAGTTTCAGGTGCATTTTGCAGTTGTTTGGCAGGGTTTTTCACCAAACTGAGTATGAGGTTTTTGAGGTGGGATATTAAGCTACTGAAATAATGAATAATTTTACGCATTTTATGTATTTCAAAAATTGAATAAAGTTCCGCTAAACTTCCCAAATTTCGCACTGTGCGTCGTACACATTTAAAGTGCAAAAAAAGTGGAAGTAAAACATATTTTTATTTTAGTTTTTACTTTGCATTATAGCCCTTAGATAGCACTATAGTTAGTGCCAATTTTAATAGCAGACGATGTCCTGGTTCTAAGGTATTCGCAAAAAAAGACACAGAATGAACGTGACAAAAATAGAAGTAGTTTCCGTGCCTATTCAAAGAAAGTCAGAATTCAGCGAAATAAGTCAGAATTTTTTAGTGCGACTAATTTTTGAATCTTATGCAATAATGTTACTTTATAATATATTTTGTTTGATTCAAATATCTCCAGTACTTTTCTTTATTTTGATCATAATCTCAATCGATACGTGACAATATGAATGTGACATTTTTGTCACCATATAAATTTTAAATTGAAAATCTTTCAAAAAACCAGGATTTCCCAGTGAATGTGGGATCACATTATTTTGCTAAGTTGAGGTAGCATTACCAATTTTTCCAGGGGTTTTCATTTGTCCCTATCCATTTTACATGTGTTCCAAATCTCATAAATTATGAATTTATTTTTTTAGGGGCATTATTTGTTTTGGCGCTCTGCATACATGTAGTATATATGATGAAGTGGTTTTTGTTGGGACGTGATACCCCCATTTTTTCCAGTAGGGGATCTGATGCTATTGTGGTATAGTTTTTCAATGTGGTATGGTCGCATATCTCCGATTTAGGAAAGAATCTGCGAGGGTTACTGCTTTTATCCTGTCCTGTATCCTGTCTTATATTCCTTTGCAGTTTTGAACACTGATGCCTACATTTTTTGCTATATCTGAATAGCTTGAACCCCCATCTTTCAAAAGAGCTTCTACATGCATATATTCTTCCACCTTATTACCACTTTTAGCACCCATTTCTAAATTACAGGGTATTAGTGAGAATTTGAGAAGGTTTTGAATTCCGGTAACCATTTTAATACATTTTTTTATACGCACTTATTTTCTTATCCTCTATCCTTTGTCGCTGTGAAGAAATTTGACTACTTATTAGCTTTTTCTTCAACTGATTGCACTAATTTTTCAAGTGATATCAAAATCTGAATAGCTGAAATTACTTCTGTTGAGAGTTTTTATACCCCACACCCAGGGTATATTCACTTTGTCCTTCCGTTTGTAACGCAGAGAAGGAAGCGTGGCAGGTATGGAAAAGTATATATATTCTTGATCGGCGTCACCTCCTGAGTCGATATAGCCATGTCCGTCTGTCTGGCTGGTTGGCTGGGTGGGTGGGTGGCTCGGTGGCTGGCTGGGTGTGTGTGGGAAAACTGAGCAACATATACAGGGTGGCTGATTCAAAGTGGTACCAATTCAAAAGACTATATTTTTAGTTTCCATGCACGGATTTTATTGATCAAACGCTATAATTGTTGGGAAACGTTCAAATTTTAAGAATCTACTTGAGATTTTCGATTTGGCTACCTTTGGCCTTAACTATGGCCCGTAGACGGTCGAAGAACGAGTAGCATGCTGCACGAATTTGATTTTGTGGAAGTTTGCGCCATTCTCGTTGAAGGGCCACTTTTAGCGCATCAACGCTCTGGTATTTTTTAGTCAAAACCTTCCTGTCCAACATACCCCAGATTGAGAAATCCAGCGGATTCGCATCAGGCGAATTTGAGAGCCATTGTTGAGCAGAAATGAAGCTAGGAACGTTTTTTTCTAACCATTCTTGATTCACACGAGCTTTGTGTGACGGTGCCGAGTCTTGTTGGAATGTCCATGGCTTGCGACCGAAATGTTTGCGTGCCCACGGCAGTAAAGCACCCTCCAACACTGATTCACGATACACCTGGGCGTTTACTTTGACGCCAGCGGCCAAAAAAATGAGTGGTGAGCGCCCATCAGCAGTCACTGCAGCCCAAACCATCACATGCGGTGGTGCCTGCGTCCTGGTGGCCAAACGAACATTCAAATTTTCGTAGGACCTCTCTGTCAAGTAAACCCGATCATTTTGTTTGTTTACATATTGCTGGATACAGTAATTTTTCTCATCAGAGAAGACAATTTGTGACAGATTTCCGACGGCGTGCAAGCGCAACAACTCCTTGGCTCTATCGAGCCTAACTTTTTTTTGAGTAGGAGTGAGATCATGCGCCTTTTGGAACTTGAGGGCCTTTAGTCCGAGCTTGTTTGACAATATGTGTTGCATTCGTTCACGCGATATTTTCAGCTCGGCAGCCATTTGTCTGCCACTGCGTCTCGGATTTCGCTCAATTCAGGCCTTCACCTTTCGAACCATTTCTGGTGATGTTGCAGTTATTTTCCGACCACCACCATGTCGTTTGGCAACGCTGCCGGTACAATTGTAACGTGTTATGGTCCGATACACAAACATTTTATTCACTCTTAAATGTTTCAGCTCACGAACAATTGCTGGTTGCGATTTTCCAGCCAAATAAAGAGCAATCACACTATTACGTTTGAATTCCATTTCGAAAATTTTTTATTTTCAATAAATTGACGCGCAAATGCTTTTGGTTACTTGTTGACAATAGAATGAACTAACATCATGAGAATTTTTAGACAGCTGTCATGTTCCATCTGTCAGATAAGTCTATCTGAAGTTGGTAACAGTTCGAATCAGCCACCCTGTAGATAACCCAACCAAATTACACTCAAACACTCGGATCTATAAATGCAAGCTATGTATAAGCAAGATCTAGGTAAACTCGGACAAGAAGGCGTGGCACCTCCCATATAAGCAAATGTGTCAAAATTATATAATGAAAGGGTTTTTTGAGATAATCCAACCGAATTTCACCCAAACACGAAGAACATTAATTGAAAACTCTGAGCTTAAAGAAGGCGAAGTAGGATTAGAGGGCGTGGCACCTCCCATATAAGCAATTTGTTCTTATACTCTCCTAATAATATAGTTGAAATGCAGTGTAGGGTATTTAGTTTTTGGCCAGGCCAAAGATGCCACCATTACTAGTTTCCCATTATTTTCACAAATGGGTGTCAGATTTGAGTTTTGAAAAGTTGTCTACAGAGCTGACCTTACTTTTGATTTTTTTATTGCAACACTCTGCGAGTTATACTTGATTTTACGAAAAAATGCTATTGTACGCAATTCAATGGACAGGTACTGTAAGTTCATAAAACAAATTTTTAATGTAATTAAAAACAAAAAAAAAATTATGTTTGCTGAGAATCGAACCTATGACTTCCAAATTATGAGTCGACAATCTTATAAACTGACCAATTATGATTCAAATGCCCTGTGTTTTAAGTACTTAGTTCGATAAGTCATTGAAAAAATAAAATAAAAATTTTTTCGAATGCTTGGAAAACGCTTATTGCAACTTTTGGAAATAAACATTTTTCCAATTGTTCATTTTAACCTAGCAAATCAATTTGAAAAATAATAAAAAAATAATATTTTCCAAACGTTTGAAAATTGGTTATAAAAACTTTTGAAAATTAATTTTTTCCAAGCTTAAAAATTCAAAAGGTTATAAAATTGTTTGTTGGGTTGAAGCAACACTTGTGTAGGGAATAAAAACAATAAATAAAGCATTCGCGAGTGTTTTCATCTTTAGTAAGTAATTTGCTATAGTGCTAAATCATTCGTTGAAAAATTAAAAAAAATAAAAACAACAAAAATGAAAAATATTTGTTTCAAAGTATTTATAATATTTATACTGTCACTCGCATTAGTTAATGCGTCACCAAAAGTGAAACAAATTGGAAATAATACACCAAGAACAGTGTTCTCATTACACAGGTTTACAAAAAAAAAAAAAAAAAAAAAAAAAAAAATGTCATGGCGTTTTGACCGGACTATGTGTTTCCTAGGGACTTTGACGTCTTAAATCCGAATCCCGGGTTCATTTTTTTCCAGAACGTCTGAGAAAAAAGATTTCAAGGTCATATGGAGGTCAAAATGGGGTTTATGTTTCGTTTAGTGATAAATTCGCTAAAATTCTGAACCTAATTTTTTATCATTGAGTTTTTAGTTCTAAAAAAGAGTATGTGATCAAAAAGGGTGTCTCGGACCTAGTTTCGGAGGCATAGCCATCGGAAGATCCGGATATATCTTCTCTGAAAACCGCTATAAGTTGGGAACCCATGGATGGATTTGGAAAATATCGTTGTCATATGAACGGTATTTTGTTGTTGTTGGTGTTGTTGGTTTACTTGTTGTTGTAATAGAAAAATTTCACAAAATTTCAAAAAAGATCATATCTCGAAAACTATGAATCCAATTGAAGATATGCCAGAAATATTATTATAGGCTGTCAAAATACCTTTCATATAACACCAATATTTTACAAATCCATTTAGGGGTTCCCAATTTATAGTGGTTTTCATAGAAGAGATATCCGTATCTTCCGATGGCTATACTATCGAAACTAGGTCCGAGATATCCTTTTTGATCACATATTCTTTTTAAGGACTAAAGACTCAATGATAAAAAATTAAATTCAGAATTTGAGTGAATTTATCACTAAACGACACATAACCTCTATATGACCTTTAAATATTTTTTCTCAGACGTTCTGGAAAAAAACGGACCCCGGATTCGGATTCAGGACGTCAAAGTCCCTAGGAAACACATAGTCAAAACGCCATCACTTTTTTTTTTTTTTTGTTAGCCTGTATTATTAATGCCTTCATCAATATTTTGTAGCAAAATGTTTGGAGAAAAAACCACTTGGTGTCGGACTTTGTGATATGCTGATATACGGTTATACCTATAACGCTAAAACAAACCAATGAGTACGTTTTGTAACTGCAGGCTGTTTCGTCGATAGCAATAATTTTTTTCACATAAGAGAGGAATGTCATAACAGTTGCTTAACATAAACTTCTGTATATTTCCAGATGTCGGAAAGATTATGATGCTGATATAATTATACAGTTAAGATCAGTTTGATTATAAAGAAACATATAAGTACATTTATCCAAAACAACTATGCCTAAATCAATTAAAATCTAAATCATTTGAAAATTACAATACAAACTTTTCGATTTTTGTTTTCTTGAGATTAATGTTTTGTAAAAAATATAAAACTTAGCAGTTAATTACACTGTATTAGTTTTTGGGACCTTTTTTTTTTGATCCGGCGGGAGATAAGTCATTCTTGCCTAATTCAGGTACGGGGAATTCAGTGGTGCTAACTAAATCAAATCAAAATTTCGTCTAGAAAGAGGTGTTTTTCATAAAGAATCTCTTAGTAACTTCTGATAAATCAATGATTTTTCATCAAAAGTATATTTTTCAGTGCATGATGAAATCATAAGCGTTCGAATAGCTAACTTTTTAATCAATTTATTGCATATTTTTTTTACTTTAACGTTAATTTCTTCCGAATTTTCTTAAAATTTTATATTTTGTTCATAGAACTGTCATTTGTCATACGATTTTGTTCTGAAGAGGCTTGAAATTTTTGCAGTGAAATATTGTTATTGGTAAGAATAATAAAATTTTAAGTTTCTAGTTTTTCGGTCCGGAAATAGCCTTTGTATGTAATTGCGACTTATCCATTTTTTGAAGGCTTATAACTCAGCATGTAGTGATCCAATTGAAAAATAGTTAAAGTACGGCTTGTTAAGGGCAATTTTTGCAATCCGTAGTCATTAACAAAAATTAATTTTACTTTTTGCTGTTTTTGTTATATAGTTTTTAGTAGACCTAATTTTTTCACTTTTGTGCTAGGATAATTCAGGATCCTGACGTGATAGAATAAAACGAAGATCATATTCGTAATAAGAAGGTTTCGCTCCATCATAAATTGCTATAAAGACTGAGAACAGAAAACCATGTTTGGACAGGACCGGTGTAGGGGCTTAAGAACATGGCCCACCGCAGATCATAACAGCATCCACTTTCTTGTTATTTGTAGTCAGCCTTATGAGAATCTCAGCTCAGTTTTCGGTACTCAAATTTTTTGCATTCCCAAGTCCGTCTAGCGCCCACTCTATAATAAAATGCGGTAAGAATTAACGTTAAAGTTAAGAAGTATTCGATAAGTTGATAAATTGATTTACCAAACTTATGAAGATTTTTCTTAAACTTGCCACAAGTTTGAATTTAGTCACATATCCTCTTTTAAAAATGACAGTTTCAATTGTAGGGCAGAGGGCTCGATTGTGAACCGGGCTTAGTAGGGAACCGTTAGTTATTTTCTTTCCCAAAATGACATGTCGCCAATATTTCAGCAGTCAAATTCGTCTTTTGATATGGCTCAATTTTTGTGGTTACACCGAAGTATACAGACGTATTGCCAGCTACAGACATCATGTTTGAAAATCGATTGCGAAATTTTTTTTTTGATTTTTTTCAAAGTTCTATCCCAGTGAGTGAATTTATCCCAAAGGAATCAGTGAATGCATATTTATTTAGTATTTGATTCTATTATACCATCCAGTAATTGATTATGTCGAAAGCTGATTGGAAGTGCGTTTGTTTTTGACGTTTCCAAAATAGCGTCTTGGCTGGACTGTGAACCACTCTGGTGGCTTGATTGTGAACCACCCTTTTTAATACCCTACACCCAGAGTATATTCACTTTGTCCTTCCTTTTGTAACGCAGAGAAGAAGGCGTGGCAGATATAGAAAAGTATATATATTCTTGATCCGCGCCACCTCCTGAGTCGATATAGCCATGTCCGTCTGGCTGGCTGTGGAAACACATTTTTTGGAAAAACTGAGCAAGATAATTCAATGAAATTTAGTACACTGCTTCCGTCGTCAAAGTAAACTTGTGGTGTTGAAAAAAACTAGGCAAATTCAAAAAGAGGGCGTGGCACCACCCATATAAGCAAAAGCTTCAAAACGCTTTACTGAAAGCGTTTTTAGAGATAATCGAACCAAATATGACTCAGACACTAAGAATTATAAGTGCAAGCTTTCAACAAAAATTGGGTGAAATCGGACAAGGGGGCGTGGCACCTCTCATGAAAGCAAAAGCTTGAAAACTCTTTACTGAAAGAGCTTTTTGAGATAATCAAACTAAATTTTAGCCAGACATTATATCTGTAAATGCAAGCTCTGAGAAAAAAATGGGTGTAATCGGACAATAGGGCGTGGCACTTCCCATATAAGCAAAAGTTTCAAAATGCTATACTGAAAGAGTTTTTTGAGATAATCAAATTTAATCTCACTCAAATACTAAGGACTATGAATGCACGTTCTAAGCTAAAACTAGACGAACTCGGACAATAGGGCGTGGCACCTTTCATAAAAGCAAAAGCTTCAAAACGCTATACTGAAAACGTTTTTCGGGATAATACAACAGAATTTCACTCAGACACTAAGGACTATAAATGCAAGCTCTGAACAAAAAATGGGAGAACTCGGACAAGAGGGCGTGGCACCTCGCGTATAAATAAAATTTTCAAAATACTGCAGTGTAGGGTATTTAATGTTTGGCCAGGCCAAAGGTTACACCCTTACTAGTTTTTGTGTCGAACGGTGCAGTACATGCATTTTTAAGAATTGAGTGGCTAAGGAAGTAATATCTAGCAAACTATACAAGTTATTTCGAAGAAACCTGTTAGGTTGGTGCCGCAAATGAATATCATATACTGGTCGAAAAGTGGGCACAACAAATTGGCAATATTTTGTGGAGTTGATAACGAATATATTCTCTTTCATGAATAAATAATAAGTAATTAGAAGTTTAAGGGCTGCATTTATCATTCTTATGAAAAATATATAATTCTTATCATCATCATCGTCAGACTTACAATGGCTTTTTGACAGTCATTAAAAGAAATAAGAAAAAAAAAATTTCCCAATTTTTCGCGCTATGAAGCATTCATTGTGGGGAAAAAATGTCCTTTCTATTTGAGAAGGTAATATTTTCTTTTGCTTTCGCTCAACTTGTTGTCCTTAGGCTGCATTTCGTTTTTCTGCTTTCCTTTCAAAATACTAAAAGGAGTCTAAATACGCCCGCCCGCGCGTTGTTTAGAAAAAGCTGAACAAGCGCTGGAAGCATAAAATTGCTGAATAAAGTAAAAGAGGATTTTGCTGTTGCTGTTTTTGTTGTAGGTACCTTTTTGTGTTGTTGCCGCTGCTTTTGGTGCTGCTGCTGCCATACTTATGTATTTGTTGCCACAATATAGGCAGCAATTAAAACTATTACAATGGGAAAATTGTTGTTGTTGTATATATGTACTTGTTGTAAGTGGGATGAAAAAAAAAAAAAAAAATTGCAACAACACACTGAAGTTGTATGCATATTTGCAGTCGCACCATAAAATTTTTAATTCTTTTTTGTAGCTGGGCATTTCCATAGTAATGGGTGCGACAGTTTAGGCACAATTTTTAAAATTTAAAGTCGAATTCAGATGAATACGCCAGAAAAGTGCATTAACTATAGAAGTGTCAACTATCTGAATTTTATCAGCAAATAAAAGTATTTAAAAAAAGTTAAATTTCAATGCTTTTTTGTACTAAATAGATGGTAACGGGTGTGATGTTTGATATATGCTATTTTCGTTTTATGAGATTTGATCCCATAGATCTGCAATATTTTGCATGGAACGGTAAAAATAAAACTTTCCAAGTTTATTCATTGTAATATTTTGCAGAAGAATTTTCGTAGTTTGCTGAATTAGTAGATCAAAAAGTTGATGAAAAAAGCTTTAGAAAAGTGACAGGTGCGACAGTAAAAAGTAACGAGTGCGACAGCGTAAAAAAATAAAACAATATTTAAAATTATATCCACTATATTAACAGCACTAAGAAAAGAAAGTATGAAAAAATTCCAAAAAGTTAGCTGAGATTTTTGAAAAATTTTTTTTTTAAGGTCACTTAGAGGTCATTCAAAACGATTTATGCAAAATCTTGGCTTGACGCGATGTTAAATTTATAACGATATCAAAAATGCAGGCAATGAGTCGTACCATATATCAAACTTTTCGCCTTGAATCAAGGTATGAATCAAATAAAAATTGGAACCTTACATTAATTTCATACTGTTTTTCTTGTTGAAATAGCCGCAAAAAAAAGTATTTTCGAAATCTTACTCTACTGTAAAACTATAAATCTTCATTTTCGTTAAAACTTATTGTTCCAAGGTCATCATGAAATTACGCAAGGAACAATTTTCTCGAAGTTTTTAACCCATTATATGCTGCTCTTATGGGTCTTTTTGACCCCCTTTCAAAAAAAAAAAAAAAAAAAAATAATGGGTTAAAATGTTCCAAAAAAATATTCTACAAAATATTCCACATATTCTATTAAGGGCCAACAAAGACGAGAAATGCTTAAAACTTCAGAATAATGAGTAAAAAAGTACAAAATATGCAATAAATATGAAAAATGAGAAATTTTTTTCTGCTACTCATTTCTTAACCCTCATTCGGCTGAAGATTTTTACAACTGATTTCGGCTGACTGGTCACCCGGGTGACAAAATTGTATAAAATGAACAAAATGACTACAAATATAGTTTTTATAAGTTTTTGATAAAAAAAAAAAAATATTTTTGGAAATGTTGGACATTTCGTAATAGCTATTTGGCAACACCAACAGCTGACTTTATTGACAAGTGAATGATTGTTTTAATTCAGTTGATAATCAGTAGTAAAAATAGACAGTGCGTGGCGTTAGTGCAGATAATATTAAGACAACGGCAGCCCATCCCGTAGATCGAGAACCAGTGCCAGGTGCTGCCCTCTAAAACTCGATGGTAATCCTTTGCCATATTTTTTGCTGAACTTTTATTTATAATCTAAATACAATAGATATGCAATGCATAAAATATATATACAGTGAAAGTCGCCTATAACGACTCCGCTTGTAACGTCGAACCGCTTTTAACGACCATTTATTTCTCAGTTGTTTGGTTGGTTTCTTCATAAACCTTATGAGCATTTTGTCGGTTATAACGACCGCCGGTTAAAGCGACCGGTTTTGCGCGGTCCCTTGACCGTCGTTATAAGCGACTTTCACTGTAAATATATGCATATATGAAGATAAAATAAGTTTGTTAATTCTTTATATTGAATATTTAGAGCATTGACGGACGCAGAGGTCTTGAAATTAGCGACGGATTGGAAAATGAAGATAACGAGTGAATAGCAGATCAAGAAGTTGCATCGGATGCCGAGGTAGGTGATATAGTGGACGAAGTGGATGAGCGCGACAGTGAGAGCGATGAAGAAAACGATAGTTCAAAGATTCGAGCCAATATCAGCCGCCTCGTATATCTAAACGGGCTATCTTGTGAATTAGCTTTCAGCAACATTAAGCATCGATCGTTAAATCCTGGCGTTCTGAAGCATTACTATGTCCGAACTGCCATTGAGACAGTCTTGAATATTCGTTTGGTTACTATCATTGAACCTGGGCACCAAATAAGAGCTCCGAGATAACGCTGGCCGAACGCCAATCAAAGGAAAATGCCACATTTGTCTTAGCCTGAATAGAAAACGTCGAAACTCGCGCAAGGCTTGCATGATTTGCAATCAACCTGTATGCCAAGAGCACGCACAGTCCTTTGTTAAATGCTTGACTAGTAAAAACTAAATATCCGTGTCTATTTTTACAATTATTTTATTTAATTTACACTAGTCAGTTCTAGTCAATTTATTATAGAATAAGAAAAAAAAAATTTATTTTCGTAAGTTCCTTATATATTCTTATATAGTCACCCGGGTGACCAGTCAGCCGAAATAGGAATACAAAATTTTAACAACAAAAAAAGTGATCAATTAAAAAAATTAAAATTTTATTTTTGCAGTTTTTTTTCGAGCATTCTTAGAAGATGGGTTCCCTAAACTGAATGAAAATATATATTTTTTTTAATGAAATAGTTGAAATGGTCACCCGGGTGATCAGTCAGCCGAATGAGGGTTAATTTTTGTTGGTCCGAAATAGAATATTTGGAATATTTTTTTTGGAACATTTTAACCCATTATAGCCATTTTTTTTTGGAAGGGGGTCAAAAAGACCTATAATTCCTAATGAAATTTTACGTAGAATATTTTTGTAGAACATTTTAACCCATTATAAGCCAAGTCTTTGAAAGTGGGTCAAAAACCCGTAAGAACAGGATATAATCGGTTAAGATGTTGTAGAAAGTGGTTCTTGTTTGGAAACTCCATAGCCAAAAAAATAAGTAAAAAACTAAATAAGTAATATGGTTAGAGTTGGAAGGCAAAATAATAAAAAGGTAACGGGTGCGACATCGTTTACAAATGAAAAAAAAAAAATAACAACTCTGATTTATTGGTTTTCATTTGGTATCACGAATTATTAAATGCACTTAGGTACATTGTTACTCTCCTTTAATTTTTTTTTTTATAAATTTAATTTTTTTCACAGTATTTTAAGGTTCTGATGTAAAACGGTAACGGGCGTGACAGAGATTTTTTCTTTTTCAAAAAATTCCTAAAGCATCATGTAAAAGGCTAGAAGTACAAAATTACTGCTAGACGTAGACAAAAGTCGACACTTTCAGTTAATAATGGCTTTTGTAGTCAAATAGTCATATAACAGTGTTATTCAAGTGTCCCAAAAACGACTGCTTATAGTGGGACAGAACACTGCAAAAACACACCAGATTCAAAGTGATTTTTTTTCATGAATTTCATTTAATCTTTCTTTCCCTGCAGTAAAAATATGAGACAGTCTACAAAAAATACTAGTTCACGGTTAGTGCTAGCCCGAAACTAGTGAAAAAAGGATGCAGTGGGGGACAGTTTGATATTAGTTTGTAGGGGCAAGTAAATTTGAATTGTAACGAAAACAAAATACAATTTTCGTTCTTGCTTTTGAAATAATTTGTATTTTTTGTCACTTGAATTGTGTGTCAAAATAAATTGTGGAAAAAAATTAAATTAATGATTTCATATTAGAATTTGCAAATGTTAAAAGGGCGGAAGTCAATAAAGAGCAAAAGTAATGTCATAATATTAAATAGCTTTCATTTTGTTAGAAATAAATAAAATTAATCTCTGTTTTCGTAGAAAATTTACTTGAAGGTGTACGTATAGAATTGATAATATTGAGCTTACAAATTAGTATGAGTCAACTAACTTATTTTTATGGCACATAATGTGTATGACATTACTTTTGCCCTTTATTGACTTCCGCCCATTTAACATTTGCAAATTCATTTGTTAACGTTGTTTTGAATGTAATTTAATTTTATTTAATTTATTTTAAGAAAATATAAGCTCAAATCAAACAAAAAAAAAAAATCCTGTAGGTTGACTACTCACGAAACCACTGGTTGAAGACTAGTTGCTAAAAGACTACTTTACACCACAACTAACCCTGGACTAGTGTAAACGTAATACAGAAGGGGACAATTGAAATTTCGTAGGACATGAACACACAAAAAACAAAAAACAGTTGTTTGTATGCAAAAGGGATTGAAGTCGGACTAGTACTGGTTGTTAGAGGACTAGTTAATGGACTACTCTTAAACTGGTCCGTTTGCCTGCAGAGCTAATAAAGCAGATGCATGTATTTTTTATATTTAAGCATTAAAATTTAATAAAAATGTTGATTAGATTTTTAAGTTGCGAAGGGTAAGATCTCGTGGAAATACCCTGCTGTTTTTCTGCTGCTGCATTGCATACAACTCTCGTTTGCCATATTAAAATAAAGAGAGAGAAAGGAAAATGAACAATAACTATAAAGTGGAAAATATTTAAACTGTGTGTATGTGTGTTTTTAAATTGCAATGTGTACAAGTATTTGTGCATTAAATAAAATCCTTTTCTGACGACAAACAGTGGATCAACAACATGCAGCAATAGCAGTTGCAGTAGCAGCAGCAGCAGCAAAGTATGCAACAAAACATGCTGTGGGAAAAATGTTCTTATTAACAACTACAAGCACACACATTAACTACTCTACTACACTCGCACTACACAACAAACACACACTTATGCAAAGACAAGCAATTCATGCCATGAACAGCAGCTTGTCGTGTAAGTGGCTTCATTAAATTTTTATTTTTATTTTTTTCGATTATTTTGAATTTTGTTTTTGTCTTTTTTTTGTTTAGTATAAAAGCAAACTATGCGTCTGTCTGTACTCTCCAACCCAAAAGCTAATTGTAACTCTTACAAGCATTTTTGCAGAAATTTCTTGAGCAATAGAATTTGGTAATGGAATTTGTTGAAAAAGCAAAAAGCACAAAATAAATACAAACAGCTTAAATACACCGAAAATGTGTAGGAAAACATAATACAAAAAATCATAATAAAACTCATTAAAACATTAGAAAAGTATTTCATTTTCATTTTTCACTTTTGTTTTACTCTGTTGTTTTTTTTCTTCTCTGAAAAACAACACCAACAGTAGAAAATTAAATTTTAAAGTTTACTTTTGTGCTTTTGTGTATTTTATGCGGAATTGTGAAACTTTTGTTTTCGTTTTCTTTTTCTTTTCATGTGGTGTTTTAGTGGTTAGTAGTCGAAGTTCAAACTTACGAAGTTGTGTCTTTTGAGTCATTAATTTTTTATAAACTTTTACATTTATTAAGATACTTATCAAAAGTGTCAGAAGGCACTTATACCATGTGTTCAGTTGATTTGGACAAAATTATTTGCATAACTTTATCATTGGCAGTCATTTTTGACTGACATATAGTAAAAAAAAAAAAAACTTCTTAATTTCGTCTTACACTTTTGGAGTGGCACTTGTTTTTCATCATTTGTAAATATTTTCAATTGAAATTTTCATTAAGAGAGTCATCAGAGACATCAGTTTAATGCACAACATAGTGCTAGTCTCCTGGCGTACAGTGGGAGCGTTTGTATGGAACGGCGGTCATAAATAGTAATAATAAACCTAGGCTGCTGAAATTTGGTACATATGTTTCGTTGATTGTATGTATTCTCCTTTAACTCCTAGGAGGAGCATAGGGCCGTTGATTAGGTCACTAAAAATCTGTGAATGTGAGCAAAATTCGTCGACGGACACACCTAACTCCCATAGAAAGTTAGGGCGTGGTCGAAAAATGGGTATCAATTTCCATTAATTTGACAACGCCGATTTCAAAAATGTTATAAATTTTGCGCTATCTTACAGTTTTCAAGTTATAGTACAATCATTTGGGAGAATAAAATGATGTTATTTGGAATGTTTTGCGGAATTTCAGTTTTTTTCAAATATCACTTTAACGGTTACATTTGAGAAAAATATTGTGGCGCAATATTGTAGCTTATAAAATTTTCTATAAAAATTACCTCGTAATTGTTTTCGTACGACTTATAACTTAGGAGCTATCCTAATTCAAAATTTGAAAAAATTAGTAAATTGTTCATGCCGCTTATGAGTAGGCACAGTGATGTGTTAAGCTTAAAATTACGATAACTCATGAACGGTGAGTCACACGTTCAAAGTAAAAACACCTATTTATAGGAAAGTCTTTCACTATAAGCTTCATTTTATTTTTTTTTTTTTCACATAACCTATAGTTTACGAGATATTTTTTCAACAAACCTAAAATTTTTGAAAAATACTTAGCTCCAAAACGGTTTGTCCTAGAAAAAAAATTTTTCATGCATTTTGTAGAACGTTCAATTCCCTATAAAAGTCTTTCCGAACTGTTTTTTCGTCCGACTTACCGTTCATGAGATATCGCGACTTGAAAATCATTCGAAATTCAACAAAGTATGGAGCATAGTACAATGTTCAATTTTGAATAATTTTCAAGACGCGATATCTTATGAACGATAAGTCGGACGAAAAAACAGTTCGGAGAGGTCCTTAAAAGGAATGGAACGTTCTACAAAATGTGAGAATTTTTTTTTCTAAATTTCAGGTTTGTTGATAAAATATCTCATAAACTATAGGTCATTTGAAAAAAAAAAAAAAGAAAATAATATGTAGCTTATAGTGGAAGTAGTTCCCTATAAATAAGTGTTTTTACTTTGAACGTGTGACTCACCGTTCATGAGTTATTGTTATTTTAAGCTCAACGGATCACTGTGCTTATAAGCGGCATGCACAATTTACTAATTTTTTCAAATTTTGAATTAGGATATCTCCTGAGTTACAAGTCGTACGATATTTGACGGTCAATTTTATAGAAAATTATTTAAGATTGACCTTAAAGCTCGAATATTCGAAAATTTTATAAGCTACAACATTGCCCCACAATATTTTTCTCTAAATGTAACCGTTTAAGATATATTTGTGAAAAACTGATCTTGGACGCCATTTTTCCAATATGGTGGAGCGAGCGAACACGACTTGAGGTAGCAAAGTTGAAATTCTGAAAGGGCACATCGAAATCTATAAAATTACTCATTTGCAAAAATCACGCAAAACATTCCAGGTAACATAATTTTATTCTCCCAAATGATTGTACTAAAAGTAAATAAATAAATTTATAATTTTTTGGTTTAATGTTAGAAAAATTCGTATAAATCGATAGAAAAAAACTAAAACATTTTTTATAAAGAAGAAATAATATATTTTCCGGCAATATTCTACATTGGTACATACTTACGTCTTCAAACAAGTTAGCTAGAGCTTTTTTTCCAGCAGTTGCTTATATGAAAAGTTCAGCATTTTTGCTTTTTAAAGTTCATCTTTAAGCCCACAGTGTTGCTAACCCCAAAGAAAATTTTAAACTTTAATAGTTTTTTTTCGTCTCTAAGTATTATCTGACGATTACCGAAAAAAATTTTAAAATCCATAGCACTTTCAAATTTCACATATTTATGGCCACGAATTTCCAATATGTGGTGGTATTGTTAGTTGTCTATAGCAAATTTTGACATCTCTGGTTAAGTTGATTTAGTTAGTTTATGCTTCGTAACGCACAAACTGAGTTAGTTTGTCATATAAAGTGCCACATCTCGTTTGAACTCGGTTTTACCTCGAAGTCGTCTCACCCTGGAAGTTTTTGTCCAATTTTCAGAGAGATTATCTAAGCGGTTTTGGAACCAAAAATTTCAAATTAGTCAAAAAAATAGATGATTTAAACAAAGTCTAGAAAAATAACCAAGTGGCAACCCTTTAAATGTATGTTGGAGTTTTTAAAAGTTTTTTAAGCATTTTATGACTCGATTCTAGTTTTTTTGCTTTGAATAGAGAGATGTTGCACCCCTGAGTGATATGGCACCCCTGGGTAATATGTCACCCCTAGGTAATATGGCACCTCTGTGTAATATGACACCCTGGGTGATATGGACACAGTTTAATCCAACTGCGCGAGAGACTTCGTGGCATGTTGTTCGTTTAGTAGTTTTTGCCATAATAGCTTGCGTGCGGGATTTTTAAAAAAATTTTGAAAATATAAACGACTGACTTTTGTTTTGCAAATACTTTGAGAGGTAGCAGAGCGCTGGGTATTTGATACAGCTTTATGGTGCATATATCAAAACAAACAGAATTGAATGTGATTTTGTTTTCGGATGAACACGAGCGCGAGTGAACATGTTTATTCGTTTCGTGGCATTTTCACTCGGTATATACCGAAAGGGAGATATGGCACCCCACAATTGCGGGTGATATGGTTCTGATGCCATATCTCCCTTTGCATGTTTACATTTGGGATTACTTAGTGCTAAACCTTTGCGTTTCGGTTTTCAATACTTTGTTGAACATAAATTTGACTGAACTCTGAATGTGAAGGGCCAACGACCAGCATCTGTAATAACACGGGCTCATCATCAAGGAAAGCATTCTAGAACCAAGCACATTCAGCTATTGTGTAAGGCTTGAACCAAAGCATCAAGTGTTTTAAACGATACTTCTGTATTTTCATCTACTTTGAATTACCCTTTCCGTCCAAATAAAATTCTAGATCACGCCTTCTTACAGGACTACATTAAGAAAAATCAAGGGCCAAATATGGCTGAAGTGCTTCAATGTGCCACAGAACCGCAGAATTTTAGTCAGGTAGGACCTTCAATGATTATGTTTTCACTTTTATTTGATTCATTTGGGGTTTCTCTAGGATATGCTAGAAAAGCCTGTAAATATCTTAAAAGAAATAGCGCCTGTATCAACGACATCGAAAAGTTCGAAGCCGAGCACAAGAGAACAAACGGCAAGGATTCTAACGTCTCTCGAAAATGTGTTCCAGCAGAAAGCAAAAAATTTGATAAGAAAAATATACGCTTCTTCCGATGAAGCCAATGAATTGCTTGTATTTCAAGATGAATCTGATGGGCCTGAAGATTTAGGCGAAAATTAATGCGTTGAATGGGGAGAAGAATATGCACAAACCAGTAAAAAAACGATTCGATCAAATGCGTAATGTACTGTATGTGGTTACATGAAACATGTTTATCATTTGTGTGCACACATGCAACATTTGTAGCAACAAGAACTTAAAAGCTACTTAGGGTGCCAAATCACCCATGATATGGTATCATATCACCCGTACTCTCGAGTGATTTGGCACTTTTTAGCATTTTTTATAATGAACAAAAAAACATATTTACAATCATTTTTATTCTAGTTGAAGTACTTTTTTTTTATTTAAAATTAATTAAAGAATAAATTTGTGTTTAGTTTTTTTTAAAAATCTCTTTTAATTCTGGTTTTATAGCAGTTTAATGAAAAGGGTGCCATGTTTCCCGCGTTTGCCTTATGGTTAAGCAAAACTTAAAAAAAAACTGATGGCAACCCTGTAAGTTTTTGTAATTTTTTTTCAATAATTTTAACTAAGCGGTTTTGGATTCAAAAAATTCAATGCAGTTATAACAAGTATGATTTAAACAAAATTATGGAAAATAACAAGGTGGCAACCCTTAAAATGCATGTTGGATTTTTAAAGAGTTTATTTAAATATTTAAGACTAACATTTCTAGATAACAAGGGTCTGACGATTGCCGTAAGTTCCAAGTTTTTGTTTAGGAGGCTCCTACTGATGTACAGAGTTACTTTTGCCTTCCGTATTGTATTTTCTAGATGTGGCTTTCAGGTGAGCTTTTCATCTAGAATTATGCGAAGATATTTGATCTAATTAAAAAATGGTATAACTAAACGAAGAAAAATTAGAGTCATAATTTTTATTAAATTCAAGTAGTAAAGAAATTAAAGTAACACGAAGTTTCAAACATAAATAAACATGCGTAGGCTGCTATATATATTTCTGGCTTAGGCAGCACTAAGTGTTGCCTAGGCCAGAAATATATATAGCAGCTCACGTACGTATGAACTATTTGATGGTGATTTTTGTTCAAATCATAGTGCGGTCAGTTGATTTTTTTTACTATACTGTAAGTTTATTCAAAAATTCTGAATTAACTAAAACAGTAAGGTAAAAATTTATTTTATTGGGGAGTTGTCTTCATATTAACTTGAAGTTCTAGTAAAATTTAGTTGATATAAAGAAGTACAAATTTTATTTTTATCCGTGTAATTTTTTAAAGAATGCACAAGAAACAACCCATTTAACTTGCCAAATATGAAATACCTGATGTCTTAATTTAAAATCAAAATATTAAATGCGACAAAACAGGAAGAAAAATCCTTGCCAATGCCGATGATGGCTATGTTAATGCTGATAATGTCGCAAAATACAAAACATGCCAATATCACACTAATTAAGGGGCAAAAAACTGACTTTTTTTGTAACGTTGGCAAGCAAACTAATTGTTTCATATAACGACCTAATTAGAACAAAAAAAAAAAAAACAGAAAAAAGAACAAAAAATATAGAAGAAAAGCATAATAAAAACATTTAAAAAAAAATCTGTCCCTAAAAAGAAAATAACTGGGAACAGCGACAGCGACATTGCGTTGGCGAAAGTAAGACGCAACAGCAGCCGTACGAACTTTTGATTTGGTGCGCCATTTGGCCAAAAGCAGCAGCAACGCTTCGCATCATTTGGTGTGATTCTTGAACTAATTAAGAAGCATCCGCCCGATTGCTATCAAACTGTGATCCTGACAGTTTTTCACTGCAATACAAAAATTGTTATTACGCCGCCAAGTGTCCTGCTGTCTGCTGTACGGTCGGTTGGTCGGTCATTGTATATTGAAGCAAGTTAGTGGTTGGTTGGTTTGTTTGACAAAAAAAAAAAAAAAAAAAAAAAATTGTGTATTGTTGTTGTGGTTGAAAAAATTCTAAAAAAGAAAACAAAAAAGCATTTTATTTCATTTTTGCTTTT
This sequence comes from Calliopum simillimum, assembly GCA_951812925.1. Lineage (NCBI taxonomy): Eukaryota > Metazoa > Arthropoda > Insecta > Diptera > Lauxaniidae > Calliopum > Calliopum simillimum. The sequence continues at coordinate 58,764,437 of OX638372.1, forward strand.
ACTTTCACCCCCCGACGTTTGCCTTCCCCCCTTATAATTTAAATAACAAAGATAAAGTAGAAAGTAAAGAAAAAATAAGGTTTCACTTTTTATTTAGCACCATCAAGGATCATCATCAACACAGGCAGCAGCAACAACAATACAAATTAAAATTCACATTATATCCTTGACGTTGCCAGGAGTAAGTGTGGTAGGGGCAGCCGTAGTGATAAAGCGCAAATATGAAGCTGAAGCCGTAGAGTAATTAGAATAAGTAAAACGTTTTATTTACTTTTATCGTTTTTTTCTGTATTTTTGTATTTTTAATTTTAATTGAAATTGAAAATTATTTTCTATTCCCTTTTGTCTTAAGATACGCTGAAAAAATAAATGAATTTCATATGACAGACTTAATGTTGAAGGTGTGGCCATTTGCTTTGATATTGTTGTATACACACACACACAGTGTAATTAAGTAGCTGCCAAGCCAAGCCTCCTCTGAGGATATCATAAGTTCCTTCTTTTGCATTATACAACACATTGACAAGAAACAATAGCATACTTCAAGGCGTAGAAACAGAGTGTATACTCATTGGTTGATTTAACTGACTTCTTCAAAATTCACAAGTTGAAAATCAAATCATCATCTGCATCTGAATGTAAATCTTACTCTTACCTATTATATTTTAAGTAAAAATCAATTAAAAGTTTTTGACAAAAAAGGGCTACATCTTCCCTCACATACACATCACCCCAAAGAGTGCGCTGCAAACATGATGCATACATACATACTTATATGAAAGTGTTGAGTAGCAGCAAGTGCTGTGCAAGCAAAACTCTTCAAAATGCTATATATCTTATTCCTCTTCTGCAGCAGCAACTGAAATAATAACAATGCGTTCAAGGAAACCTTCTTTCTCTTACCACATTTCGTTTGCCCATTTAAGTAGGCAACATTTTTAGGCAGCGCAGAGGAAAATGAAGACGTTTATTGATCGCAGCAGCATTTTCAAGTGCACAGGATAACAAGCAATAAACATCAAAATCAGCATCAAAAAAAAAAAAAAAAGGAAAGAAACAAAAATTTCCGAAAAGATAAAGCAAAGTGAATAGAAAGAGAGAGAGACCGGGGCGATGGGATTGCGACGGAAGTGACACATTTGTTTGTATTGTGTATTACTCTACATTGAGAGAAATAATTTGCTTAATTCTGTTAGGATATGTAATGGGTAACATATTCGGTATTGCAATGATAAGATAAAATGCGTAAGTTGCATCCGTCGTGATAACAGGTAATGCAGGTATTCAAATACAAGGAAAAAACTAAACCGTAAGAACTCATTGAAAATTCCCATAATTTTTACTTATTTTTTCAGTAAAGAAAAACCGTAATTTTTACGGTAAAATTTATTATGCCAATTTATAGCCAAATCGGATTCCATCAAAAGAAATCTTAATCGTTTTGACATGGATTCTATCAAATATCACATTCATTAGCTTTCTAAATTTATTTTCTTCATGAACAAATTTTGATATTGAGTTCGAATTTGTAACAGGTTTTGATGAAAAATGGTCGAAAATGCTCAAAATATTATTTTGTTTTTAGTCCTGTTTAATCAAAAACATTAGAACCAACAATATTTTAATGGGAATCGTTTTATTTTATTGTTTTAAAAGAAATGTCAAAAATCGGGCATCAAGATCATTATTTTTTTAATATAAAAATATCGTAGGGAAATTTTCATGTTAAATAGCGGGGGTTCGATATTGATTTCGGACCCATGGATCACTGGTCAAATTTTCTTAGAATTGTCTCTAGATTGCTTTTCCGCTAGACGAATTGTCACATTTTTTCCACCCAAAACAATTTGGCCCACACTATTACTTATACTAGAAACAGTAAGAGCGAGCTCTGCACAAAAACTTTGCGAGCTCAGACCAAAAGGCATGGCATCTCCCTTACAAGCCAATTTTTCAAAATGCCACTTGACACTTGAAATAGTCGGAGCAAGCTCAGAGCAAAAATGAGGTGTATTCGGAAAAGAGAGCGTGGCACCTCCTTTACAAGTAAAGTTTTTAAAATGCTACATGCAAAATAATGCTCCGCAATAACTAATTTTAAAAAACAGCCCAAAGTGATAATGATCATATCAAAAATCAGTGTTTGATGTCATCGAATCCAAACGCCTTTTTGATTGCTGTTCCTGAAAATACTTGTTATTACTAGAAAAATCCTAATCAAATCTAACTCTAAAGAGTTGTTCAGTTTTGTCTGGGCTGCAATTTTATTTAAACACTTTCTGAACACTTTCTTTCCTTTCGTCTATATCTGCAACTTTGTTGAAGATAGGAAAACAAAATCTCAAATGGTTTATGAGTTATAGCCATTGCAACTTTGGAAAAGCAGTTTTAAACGCAATTTATATAGTACTATAAAATTCAACCGGGAGCCAAACCCAGATAGGGTTTTGCTACTATAGTAACATCATGTAAATATCTTCCGGACTGTGTTATATTACTGAGTTCTATAGAATTAATGAATTACACTGGTCTACAAATTTCGAAAAAAATTTTGACTGGAGAAGAGGATGATGTTTCTTAAGTAATTTGGGTAAGCTGAATTCAAATCTGGCACAAGAAATGTGCCATCTGGCCTAGTTCTCTCTATATAAGGTTATTTATGTTCGTTATACTACTTATTAATAAATAAAAAAACAGATTCGAATTCAGCGCACCAAATAACCCTAGGCACACTATTTGGTTGCTCCAGTCGAAAATCGTGTAGACCAGTGTTATTAACAAATATTTTCCAGAATGTTTAATCAAAATATATTTCTGTGAGGGAAACGTACTCTTTTCTCTGTGAAATGAAAAAGTAATGGTACGAAAGTGAAATGTACGGCTTAAACTTCAAAAGAACAGAGACTAATTGATTAAGTTGGCACAAGAAAAATACCATTGAGCTCTGCGATGTAGACCTAGTATAACCTTCAATTATTACGTTGTGACACACACTGGTTCAAAATCCTTAAAAACTGGCCAAAAGTCGAAAAAAAAAGTTGTTTTAAATTAACTTTTTGTAGACTGTATTGTCTAACAGGTATTCATAGACCTAAAAAAATCGATAAGAAAGATTCAGGTATTCCTACAACGCTCTTGGGATCTCTCCAAAAGTACGCTTTTCAGACGAAAAATTTTTTGAGTTGCAAGTAAAAATTAATTGTGCACTGTTAAAATTTTTTGGTGACTGTAAAACTGAACCGATTTGAATGTCTGAATATGGAAATTTTTTGTAAAAGAGAGTATTATCAAACCTCTAAACGCAAAACTTACAAAAGATTATACTTTTTTGATAATTGTGATTAACTTAAAATCAAATTATTTCACAAAATCAGTTAGCAGTGGTTATGAAAAAAGCCTATACAGCGTCATACCGCCAACATTTTTTTTTGGTTTTAGTAGATTAAAACCTTTTCTAACTCATATAAAAAAATTGAGGTGCCTTTTTTAGTCTTTTTTGTTTGACACGAACTTTTCTGAGGTGCCCATAGAAAAATTTAACTCATATTACTTGCCAAGTGTCAATATGTGCTCCTCGCCCGTAATGATAAAATTTTTTATTGTATTGTATACACACCTGTCCCCACGTGTTTTAAATAAAAAGTGCTTGCACCCAAAATGTTTTTTTGGGGAAATATGTGGAATGCCTCTAGGATCAAACATATATAGCTCTTTTTTCAAAGTGAACGGCACTTTTTCAAACCAGGGCCAAAAAACCCATTTTTTAGCACTGTGCTCTATACTAAAACCAAAAAAAAAAAAGGTTGACTAAAACGGATACAAAAAAAGAGTATGCAGAAAGTAACCTGCTTGTCTGTAGATTAAAAAACAGTAAACAGAAAAACCCTACAAAATATCGTTTAGGAAATATTGCGTTTTTACTTAATTTTTTGTGTTTCTATTAAAAAATTTAATTTTTGCGTACAAAAAAAATAATGATCAATATATAGAAACAAAAATAGTAAACTCTTATGTATTTTTTGATGCTTAGTCCGAATCTGGTCTTAAAATTGCTCTATCACTTCTGATTTTTGAGATATCCTTACCTGAAATTTTGGCATGTACGGTTTTTTTACCATTTTTGAAGTTATATAACAGGAGCAAGTAATTGTTTATCATAAAACTCGATAAAGTTTTCAAAAGTACTATTCTTTTTCTTTAAAGTTCACTTTGATTTATATCGATATCTTTTTTTTTCTCCGAAATATCGTAACCTAAAAAACGTTCAAAAAATGCACGAAAGACGCCATTGGCAACATTGGTTGATTTATATATAAAGTTATTAAAATGATTATGGTAAATTACAAGTGATAATAATTACTTTTTACAGAAGCATTCTTAAACATCATAATCATTTTTAACAACTTTTTATTTAAATCAACCAATGTTGCCAATGGTTTCTTTCGTGCATTTTTTGAACTTTTTTTAGGTTACGATATTTCGGATAAAAAAAAGATATCGATATAAATCAAAGTGAGCTTTGAAGAAAAAGAATAGTACTTTTGAAAACTTTATCGAGTTTTATGGTAAACAGTTACCTGCTCCTGTTATATAACTTCAAAAATGGTAAAAAAACCGTACATGCTAAAATTTCAGGTAAGGATATCTCAAAAATCAGAAGTGAAAGAGCAATTTTAAGACCAGATTCAGATTAAGCATCAAAAAATACATTAAAATTGACTATTTTTGTTTCAATTTATTGATCACTATTTTTTTTGTACGCAAAAATTAAATTCTTTAATAGAAACACAAAAAATTAAGTAAAAACGCAATATCTCCTAAACGATATTTTGTAGGGTTTTTCTCTTTACTGTTTTTTAATATACAGACAAGCAGGTTACTTTCTGCATACTCTTTTTTTGTATCCGTTTTAGTCAACTTTTTATTTTGGTTTTAGTATAGAGCACAGTGCTAAAAAATGGGTTTTTTGGCCCTGGTATGAAAAAGTGCCGTTCACTTTGAAAAAAGAGCTATATATGTTTGATCCTAGACGCATTCCGCATATTTCCCCAAAAAAACATTTTGGGTGCAAGCACTTTTTATTTAAAACACGTGGGGACAGGTGTGTATATGAAATAAAGTTTTAAATAAGATATAAAAATTTAAAAATTTTTTAAAAATTGAAAATCCTTGCCCAGCTGCGAAGCCGACTTTGACGATTGATAGATTTATATGTAAATCGATCTTTGCAAATATATTACTAAAAGTTCAATTAAAAAATCAATTTTCAATATATAAATGTCATTAAGTAACACACTTAAAAATTCTTAAAAAATCTAATATCAGATTTGTAATCATTGACCCCAAAACCTCCGAGTAAATTTTTTTGTTAGATTTGGCTGAATATTTATGCAAATCATCCGCCATTTTGAATTCGCTATTTTTTTTTTTTTTAAATCTAACTTCAGATTCGTATTCAGTGGATCCAAAAACCCCTGGTTAAAAAATTTCGTCTCGAAAATATAATGATTTCGACTTTTGACCAGCTTTTAAGAATTTTGAACCAGTGTGTGACATAGTAAAATTTTGATTAAAAAATAATTTTAATTAGAATTAGGAAGAAAAATGATACAGTAGCTCAGTGGTTAGAGCATTACCTTTAAACACCAAGGTCTTAAGTTCGATACTCGCGCCGCACACTGGTCTCAAATGACATTTTGTGGTTCAAAAATGACCAGAGAGTTAAGGTCTTACTCAAATAAACATTTTTTTTTTTTTTGAAAATGCAGCTTGATAAATTCTTAAAAGATTCTTGGAACCCAAAATTTCGTTGCGATTATCGTGGCAAAGATAGGGGCTCAACAATATGATCAATACGTAGGCTGCTAGATATATTTCTGGCCTAGGCGACATTAAGTGTTGCTAGGTGCAATCTGACATTTCCATTGGAAAGTTTGACATTTTTTAGCATAAACGTATTCAGAACGTTTTGACGTACGACCATCATTTGTGTTGTTTACAGTGATTTGAAACAATCAATTTGGCAAAAAAATGGAATTAACTCGTGAACATTTTCGTGCGATAATTTTTCACAACTTTCGACGTGGACTATCACGACAAAAGTGCATCGATGAACTTAAATCTTTGTATGGCGATGAAGCACTATTCTAAAGCACTGTGAAAAACTGGTTTAATGAATTCAATCGTGGCCGACGCTTGCTCAAAGACGAATTCCGTGAAGGTCGTCCAAAAACGGCCGTTGTGCCAGAGAACATTGATGCCGTGCGTGAACTGATAATGCAAGATCGTCATGTGACATGCCATGAGATAGAGGCATCTTTGGGCATGTGTTTCACTCCAATACATTCCATTTGGCTCGTGTCGATTGGTGCAAAGAATGTTGAAAAAATACGATCGCGGTGCTTCAAAAGACGTTTATAAGATCGTCACTGCTGACAAATCATAGATCTATGCGTATGAGCCCGAAACAAACCAGCAATCGACCGTGTGGTGGAAAAAGCACTTCGAAGCAAATGGTCGCCTGTTTCTTCAGCAAAACTGGTCATGTGGCAACTGTTCCGCTTGAGCAACGTAGGACGGTCAATTCTGAGTGGAACACCATAATTTGTTTGCCTGAAGTTTTCGGAGAAATTCGAAAAACGAACAAGAGAAGACGAATCATTGTCCACCATGACAATGCGAGCTCTCACACATCGGCTCAAACCAGCGCCTTTTTGACCGGTCAAAACGTCGAATTGATAGGTTGTCCGCCGTACAGCCCTGACTTGGCACCCAATGACTTCTTTTTATTCCCGCACATAAAGAGAAAAATGCGTGGTCAACGATTTTCGTCGCCAGAAGATGCTGTTGAAGCGTTCAAAAACCATGTTTTGGAGGTGTCTCAATCGTAGTGGGAAAAGTGCTTCGACAATTGGTTTGAGCGCATGCAACAGTTTGTAAATCATGCTGAAGAATGCTTTGAAAAGAAATAAAACTATTTTTGATGATAAATATTCGCATTTTCATTATTAGGCCAGAAATATATCTAGCAGCCCACGTATAAAAAACATGTTTTACGCTCATAATTTTTTTTAACGCACAGATGGATACTAGGTATTGTTTGCCTGAAAAATAAAGCTTATGTTCTTGCAAAAATTTTGCCTTTAAAAAATAATAAAGTTTTTTTTGTAGCAACCGATTATTTTTTTTTTTTTTTTTTTTCGTTTATCAACTACGCGGCCGGAAAACTGATTTTTTACTCAAAAGCAAGACATCTTACGAATGTTTAATCTAATTAATTTCTATGAGGGCACATAGCGCAGATCGTTGATGCATGCGCCACGTAGAGAGTTTGACTTCGAATGATCATGGTTCAAACCCGACCTCTGACATAAAGTTCAATTTTTCAACAAAGATTTCATTTAATTTAAAATAAATTAAACTAAATATAAATTGGTCTGGAGATGGTTATGTGCCGGTAACCGAAACATATGTCACCATGCATGGAATTTTAATTCTTGCAAATAATGACTTAAGATCATAAAATAAGAGTATTTTTTTAAATTTCACTTTCAATTCCACTAAAAATTTCACTTTCCAGATGTATTGTTTTATATCTCCAACGGAAATACTTCTTATTAACAATAAATTTCCAAGTACACTTACTTTTTAATTTCACTGAATTCATCACTATTCGAGTACTTTTTTGTTTTTTATTAACAAACCTGTATCATGGACTTTAAAGGCAATAAAATATTCCACTCCATATGAGTGGTATCTCTTTGTGGCGAGTGGTCATCATAATTCATATGTAATGCCTTGGAAAACATACAATTTTCTTATGGTGTATCATGATATGTACATAAATGTATCTACATATACGTAAAAGGTTGCTATATTGAGCCAATTTACAATTACTTTCGGAAACATTGTCATCGTCTCTGTATAATTTTAATCCAAACCAAAAGCTAACAAAATTAAAAGGAAAAAATAAATAAAAAATTCAAGGAAATTTCAATTCATAAGAAACTGTAAGAAATGTCGAAGAAAAGACCAAATACATACATATATTGATGCCTTTCTTTACTGCTTCTTTCTAAAATAGAGCAAACCACAAAACTAAGTTGCTGAGATTGTAAAGGATAAGCAACGAACAACAGCAGCAGCACAGCATAAAAACATAAGCAAAAAAAGGATATGAACAAGGATATGAAGACGAAACTGTAGACATTTGTAAACAAAAGCATATGCAAAATACTACGACCGAAAAAGACCGACAATGATGACAACGAGAGGACTATGAGGACTACGACGACTATGGCAAATTTAGAAATGCCAAAAAACTTAAGTAGGTAAACGACAGTCAGTAGGAAAAACGTAGACAATAAAAACAACAACAACAATAAATGATACAACAAAAACAACAAAAAATATATATATATTTAAGTATGTATGCATATAAATAGACATATAAATACATACATACATACAGTCAAAGCAAAGGAATAGCAGGTTTATTTGCAATTCCTTGTAAACCAAATTTTGGGGTTACTGTTGTTGTTGCTATTATTATTATCATTGTTGTTGTTGTTGTTGCTGTTGTTGTTGTTACTATTATTAACATTACTGTTGTTGTTGCTGTTGTTGTTTTTGTTGCTATTGCTGTTGACTGAACACATTTAAATAACAATGGATTTTATTTTGCAACATTAATCGATGTTGCTGCTGCAATGGTGGATTTTCAAGCAAATGACTATTGTCGTACAGTGATTTGATGTGCAGTAAAAATTTGGACAAAAAAGTGTTCATTTTATTTGGAGTTCGCTGAGAAAAGACTTGTTGCCGATCCACAAATGGTCTCTCATTCAGTTATTTTGATCAAAATTGTGATTCTTCGAAAAATATACCATTCAATGCACTATATATCAAAAAGGACATTTCTTTGGCCAAAATTCATAACGTCCGTACTATCATGGTGACCAACTTCAAATTAAGTTTTTATTGTTGACTTTAGAATCTAACTTGATAACACATGTCAACAAGGTTTTGTTGCCAAGCATTTTCGAGATAACTTTATGCGTAGAATCCGAATCCGCGGTCAGAATTGACCCACCACCTCAGAATTTGGAGATATTTGAGGTCAAACTCATGAAAAATGGCAACTTTGGCTATATTTGAGGTTAGATGCAAACTGCAAAAAATTTTTATTATTTTTTTATCCAAATGTATATCGTACAGCATCAGAAAAACCATACCAGTAACAACTCTGCGAGTACTTTACACTTTTAGACGTCCACATCAAATCATTCTGAATCATTGCCTTTGTCGAAATCAATATTCGCTGAACATGATTTGAAGTTGCAAAACTTTTGGACTAAGCGGGTAACTTATTTTGGGTCATATTTTATTTAATGATGATAGCAATGGATCTGAAGATGTCTGTTATAAATATCTTCCATAGTATGCACACGTGAAGTTTTTCGTGCAAAGCTTTCGCGAAATCTCTTGATGTCTTTATTTCGGGCTTCCTGGGCACTTTCGGACAATTGTCCAATTGGTAAGGCAGCCGCGTCAATCACAGCGTAAACGTGAGTCAAAACTACATGAACTGATGAAGGCATAGGGTACCAACCGTATAATTGTATATATTTTTCAGCTGTTTCTAAGCAGTAATCCTTGAATTTTTCAACGCACATACTAAAACTTAAAAATATTTTTAAATATCTTTTTGAATCATGCCCATAGCTTGTCAGTCGTATTCTGTAACTACTGAAGTAGAAAATACAAATTTTCATGTTGATATCTTCATTACAACCAATTTTTTTAAATTTTTTTACGAAGAAGAAACGAATATTTGTATGTGGGAGGCGCAAGTAGTTTTCATTCGATTTTTCTGATTTTTGGACCCACCTTCCGCATGAGGAACTGAAGACTAAATTTCAAGATGGTATTTTTCAGACTACGGCTGCAATTTGATTATGAGCATCCAGACTAGCAGAATCTCTCACTGTGAGCAAGCAAGTAGTAAGGTATACTTGATCACTAGCTGGATTACACTTAATGCATCATACCGCATCAATCGAATTGCACGTTGACGAAAGCTCTGAATTCAAAATGGACGAAATCAGAGGGCATGGAATTAAACATGACATTATTGGTAATAACATTTGGAAACTTTATTGTATATAGTATGAAGTATTTCATTTTTAGCTAGGCCGAATCTAACCCATTTGATAAGTTAGCAAATTTCGCTTACCAGGTAATGAGTGCTTACAATTTCAATTACTATGTAATCAAATCGGTAAGCAGTCAGTGAAAAGCTTTGGATTTCTGCATATTTAAGTGATAAAACTGTAAAAATATTTAGGACAAAGAGATAAAAGTTGCTTTCGTAGTGTTTTCATCCAGGAGTTTCGAATTTTCGGAAAAGTCAAGAACTTCAATTTGAAATTTATTGTGTAACTTTTATCAACTTTCAAAAATACTGTTCATCAGCAAATGACGCTACCGATGGTGATGTTGGTGGTGGTGGTTCAACGACGATTACAACGACGAATGTATGTCAGCAGCTCAGCAGCTTAAGTCGACATTCATTTGAATTACAATGCGAATTATCGAAGCAAAGTACGACGAATACTTATTTGCACTGTTGTTGTTGCTGTTATTTCTACTGTTGTTGTTGTTGTTGTAGGAACAATGCTTAAGCAACTCGTTCATGAAATATTTATGTAGTCAACAATGCGGAATTCTTTCTTTACATTTTGTAATGCCAACGAAAACGAATGAACGAATGTACAATACATCAAATAAGTAAGCAGTGAGAAGGAGCTTTAATCATAAGATATGCAAAAATTCAACTCGCAAAAGTATGCAATATTTTTGGTGTTGCTGCTCTTGGTGTTGCTGCTGCTGCTGTTGCTTTTGGTTTTCCTGTCAGCATGTTATGTGTTTGTTGCCATTGCTGTTGTTTTACAAGAAAACGTAGCATTTTTTTTTTTCTTTCTTTTGTTGTCGTGCATAAGGCATCCGCAGGATATAAAACAACGAAATTTTGCATTCATCATTTAACTCTTGAAAGAACACTCACACAAACTCAGTAATCCTTCTAAGAAGAATTGAATGAAGAAGCAATTTATGCAGGTATTGTGCTGGTTGTGTATGTTTGTATGTATGTGAAAAACATATTATATTGCAATTTCTGTAACGGTATGCTTTATTTGATATTTTCTCACATACATTTTGTTAAATTTTAATAAAAGTTTTCTTAGAAAAATATATGTATGGGAAAAAATTACTTTGTTCTATAAGTATTGTGATTTTCTCAAGCATAGTAGGGTAAAGTGGGGTACATTTGACACCGGGGCACATTTGACTTTGCCATTTTCGGTGTCAACACGCCTTTCGAACAAAAAACCTGAAATGCAGAAACACTACTAATTAGAGTGGAAGCAACGTAATGAACTTTGGCAGTTCTCTTTCAACTCCTCCCGCGATAATACGCTTTTTTAACTTTTTGTGTATTTTTTTGTAATTTTCGACTTCTTGTTCGTAAGGGTTTTGCAAATAAAGTTGTATTGTTTTTTAAAAGTAAGTATGAAAATTTGGTAGCACTAACCTTTATAATTAATAGAATAAAAGTGTTTTTTATCAAGGTCAAATAGTTTAAATTTTAAAATATTTTTAATTCTCCAAGAGATTTTGGGGCACATTTGACTTTTGCCGAAGGGGCACATTTGACGTTCGTCCGAACATATGTGTTTGTGTATTTTAGATGATTTTCTAGAGTTATATTTTTCTAGATATGGTACACACTATAAAATGAAGACGAACAGACGCGATGGCGATGAAAAAAGTTAAATACGCTATTTCTGATATCGAAAACCAGATAGAAATTCCGACTTCCGACACAGAATCCATTTCATTTTCATAATTTGTTACCTTTTTTTTATCTATGTATAATACAAGATTTTTGAATAGCTGCTTTCCAGGACCTCTACCACTTATTTTAATTTGAAAATCTGGATGGATGAATTCCCGGAGTAAACATATTGACATCAAAGTTCATCATGTATGCGAAGTTTTTAATAATAATCAAATTGATTTGAAGTACGCCCCATTATATGAAAGCGCTGCAGATATCTTGACGAAGGTGTTACCCAAAATCCAGACTAATGAAATTTCCACCAAACTGGGTCTTACCAACATTTTATGTTGATGTTTTCATTGGGGGTGTTGTTGGAAATTGTACTTTATACTTATATATTGTCCTTGGGAAATTTGGCGAAAAATCCAAAAACCCATTTTTTTATGTAGGAGAAATTGTAGAAGTAATTAGCTATTCTTCATACAAGATCAGTTATTTGAGAAGAGTTTCACCACTAAATTGGGTTTTTATAAAACTAGAAGTGGAAGATGTTTGCCTGACTTTAAGGAGTGCAATTGAGTTTAAACTACCAACTCCAACAAATCAAACTTCACGTTCACGCACTACGTATTTGACATCGACTTCTCACACTTATATATAAAATAAGTCTTCGTTAATACATAGAGTAGAACGGGGCAATGTCGTGCATTCAACTTTGACATGCTCGTAAAGCCGTACATCTCAAGCGAATGCAACGAGTAAGCATCCGATCGAAAGATAATTTCATTGGTTACATTCTTGGGTAACAACATTTGTGTAGCGAGAAATTGTGTTTGTGTAAGTGCAGAAAAAAAAAATGTGCACGACATTACCCCCCTCAAAATTTGTGGGGTTATGTCGTGCATTGTTTTCCGAGTATAGTAAAGGTACCAAAATGTGTGAGAAATGATAGGTAGTGGTTCTATTAGAGGAGATTTTGCATTATCATGTATTTATTCATTATTATACAAGTGTGAAGTACATAATATGTTGTGTAGAGTAGAACGCGGCAATGTCGTGCACTCAACTTTGACATGCTCGTAAAGCCGTACATCTCAAGCGAATGCAACGAGTAAGCATCCGATCGAAAGATAATTTCATTGGTTACATCCATGTGTAACAACATTTGTGTAGCGAGAAATTGTGTTTGTATAAGTGAATGTGCACGACATTACCCCAATGGTCGTTTTAAAGGTCAACTTCGCTAATTCGATGAAGCCCAAAATTTTTTTGGAAATCAAATGCTTATTTTCTTTGGCAGGATATTTCGTTTCAGAAAACACTTACCTGGTATATTTTCCCGCAAGGAAAATTATTTTTCTGACCCGATGAAAAAACACTTTTATCGTCCCGAAAGCGTACTTTTTGAAAAAAAGGTTACTCTGTAGAGACGAACTGGTGAAAATTGCTAGTATTATATGCATAAGCTCAGTAGGTCAGCAGGTCCCTACCTTACGAACAGTTGGTAAATCATTCAATTCCTTGGGCTAAAACAGCCAGTGCACGACATTACCCCCTGCACGACATTACCCCTTTCTACTCTACATACTTATAATTTGTATTTATATGAAAAAAATATATGTATTAATGTTTTGTATAATGTTTCCGTGTTATTTTTGTGAGTGTCAAATGTGCCCCTTGCAATGTCAAATGTGCCCCGTACCTGGGGCACATTTGACAAAATGACTTTTTTTGAAAAAATTTAGAAAAGGACTTTCAATGCAGTTTTTTTGAAATTTTTTTTTCTTGGTTTTAATCTTTAATAATCAATGTTTCAGAAACGGTAAAGAGTATTAAGATCGTGCAATAATTTTCTAAGGTACAGGTGTTTGAAAATTTAGTGTCAAATGTGCCCCAGTCTCCCCTACATACTCTTGAAAGTTGTTATGGAAATCGAGATTTTTTATTGTTTCTTTTGAATTAATTTCTAGGATTAATTTTGTTTTATTTCGATTGTGCTTGTCAAGGAAAAAGACTTTTCAATTTACATGATATCAAATAATATATGTGTTATCACTTAAGCAGAAAACAATTCAGCAACAATAATCAGAAGAAGATTTTCATAGCCTACACTGTATTGAAAGCATACAAGGTGGACATTGTTGTGTAAAAAAAAAAAAACAAAAAAACACAATGTAGGGGAAGACGGGGTAGATTCGTACACGGGGCACCTTCGTACTGTGGCTTTATTTCGAAAACTATAGAAGTTAGCATGTCTGCTTCTTCACATGCAATATTGCGGCTTTTGCAGCCATTTAGCTTGTGAAATGTGGCGGTGGTACGATTGTTGACTTGGCCGAAAAAAAGACTTTGTGTGTTTTTCCAGTGCAAAAGTAATTTTCTTATCTGACTTTAACTTCGTTTAATGGTAATAACTTTATGCTAAAATTTTAAAATACTTCTGCTAGTTCAAAAACAGATATGCTATTTTACTGTGTGTTTACTAATTTTGCGATTTTGCTAATAGTTTTAATAGAAATAACAACAATCTATATTGATCAGTTTGGGGCACTTTCGTGCTTATAGTTACGGGGTACATTCGTACACACAAATTTACCCCTATGAAGCGTAATTTCAATTTATTTAGTATAACAAAATTAAGAGCCGATGTATAATTACCAATTAATTCATGGAATTACTGAAACACGTCTAAAAGCAAACGCAATGCTCCAAAGATAACCTTAATATACCGCTAGTCGACAGCTATGAAAGTCATTTCTCAATAGATGCAGTTAATTATGCTTGGGGCCACGGGATAGTTTATTCCTTATTCCTTTCACACTTTTCACACCGTCTCCAACCAAGAGAGGCTTGATTGGAGCTTTTAATTGAAAACTGAGAGCTGCATTCAGCAATTGGAATATCAATAACCATGAAAAAGTTCCTACTGTGTACAATATTTCAAGTCTGGATAAAGTTTTCAATCGTGTCATGGTAAAAATATTACAAGTGCATTTGAAATAACAAGAATACGGCCATTTAACAAACTTTTGTGCAGCGACGAAGATTTTGCATCTGTTGGGACTTACCAGTCAAGTTCTATGGCAGATCTGCATGCGAAAGATGTTCTATACTTTCATGAGGATACTCTTTCATTCGATCCACATACGATTTCATCGCTTTAATTGCTGCATCCACCGTTGCACGTATACCCCACGTTACGTACGAAAGTACCCCGCATATGGGGCACATTCGTACATTTTGAGTATCTTCAGAAAATCTGTCATTGCTCTTAAATGATAAATCGGACCGTCTTTAGCTTACACTACATTAAAAGCTTAATATTGTACTTATTTTACTGCATACTAGTTATTTTGAAAAAGCTGGTAGCTTGCTTTATTTTTAGCCATAAAGTAGAAACTGTACGAATCTACCCCATCTTCCCTTAACATCTTAAGTAAAAAAAAAATCCAAGAAATTCTTAAAGTAGACGTTGAACTACAGAAATATTTGCTATAAAATTTTACTATCAATTGCTGAACATTAAAAAGTCGAAATTTTATCCCGAAACCCAAAAACTCGTTAAAATCAATTAGGACTTCTTACAATACATATTTTCCAAATTTCACCCCACTGTAACCCTCTGAAACTACATTTTGGATAAATTTCTTTGCAACAAGATCAAAACAAAACCACACAAGTGTCATTTTCCTAGAACTAATTAACCCATCATATCCTGTTTTAAGAGTTCTTTGATTCCTCTTCTTAAAAATTTGGCTAAATTTGGTTAAAAAATTCTGCAAAAATGTTCTGGACCTTTAAAGTTGATATTTTAAATTTTTTTCCTACTTATTGACTTTGGCGGCCATTTTAGTCTGAGAAAAGTGCTTTTAACATACCCTTTTATCGTTCTTTTCGGAATTCTTGTTAAATTTTCTTTAACCATGTTGGCCCAGAGGGGTAGTTTTCTACCTCTAAACTAAAATATGGATTTCTATGGAACTGGAAACTCTAAAAATTTTTTGTTGACACATATCTGATCTTTGGAATGTTTGCTATCATTTATGTATCACGATGACCTTGGTTTCACCACACCCACACCACCCCCTTACATTAAGCTAGAACCATTAAGTCTCCAAGAAGACCATTTTTGGAAAAAAAATATTTTATTATTTAAAATGATAACATCAGCACTTGATTCATGTTGCCAAAGGATGGTTGTTTCAGCATGTAAGAAAATCGGAAATGCCGTGTCTGAGGTATACGGTGTCGAAATTGCTGGGGTAGTTTTCTACCCCTTGGGCCAATGTGTATATACTTTTCGGATAGTTTTGACGTTTTTTGAAAGCGACGCCATGTTTTGTGAGCAATATACATCCTGATTCCAAGTTCTGAAGGTTTTTGACATGCTTAAAGCGATACCGTGACCAGGTTTTTTTATTTCGCGTCAAAATTTTGAGATATTTTTGTTTCAAAGTGCAAAGTAGCTATGTTTTGAGCATTTAGTTTTGAAGTTCGCAATATGACAGTGGTCACCTGGCCAAGGATTACAGGAACGGGTTTGCACGGGTTTCGATAAAACTAAATTAGATACGTGGAACATAAAACTGTTTTTGAAAAAATGCACTTGTTTAGTGTAGATTATTTTTCTTAATGCCAGGATTTTATCCTTGAAAATAAAGACATCATACTAAGAACCCAGTATGGCCACTTGGTTCGATGTAACTAAATTGGATCCATAGAACATAAAACAGTTTTCGAAATAATAAATCGGTTAGTGTAGTTTCTTCAACCTAAAGCCAGAGTTTTATCTTTGAAAATCATGACTTTTTATACTAATGACCCATTGTGGTCACTTGTGGTCGCGTGGTCTCTGGCCACTGAATGTGTGTTAATTGAACTGAGTGGTTATCAGGTAAGTGGGTTCCATTGAACATAGAACAACATCTAAATCGACGTATCAATGAAACTTTATAGTTTTTTCAAATAAACTTGCAAAAACTTTACAAAAACCAGTATTGTTCCGAATTGAGAGTATGTATTGACCCAAACCTTAACTCGAAAACCATTCCAAAAGATTTTTCTTGATTAGGATCAAATTAGCTTGTGTTCTAATATTCACAAAAAAATTTCAATGGGATCGGGTACCGGGCCAATATGGGTTAACTCGGTAGTACCTACACGTGTCACACCTATTTTTTGATTTTAGACCAAAAGAAAATACTTTTCAAGAGCAATCCGTTTGAAAGCGAAGAAGAGTGAAAGTATTTTTTTCTGGTCTCAAATCAAAAAATTGGTATGACTTATGCACTACCGAATTTACAGAAATGTAACGAGATTGCAAAAAAAAAAAAGTATAAAGGGGTATGTTAATAGCACCTTTTTCATACTAAAATGGCCGCCAAATTCCAAAAGTAGGAAATAAATTTAAGATATCCATTTTTAAGGTCCAGAATTTTGAAAAATCTATTTTAACCTTATAATTCAAATACACTCTTGAAAAGCTTATACAATTAGCTAAAGGTTTTCCAAAAGAAAATGTTGTCTAAGGCGTTAGGTTGGCCCAAGAATTTTTTTTTTTTCGAAAACACGAAAAATATTGATCTTATAAGTCAAAATTGAGTTAAGTGGAAGACCCCAAAAGGGCGTGAAGCTTAAAAATTTCCGCGGCCAAAAAAAAGTTTTACAAAATCAGCTAGTATTTTGCTATTGGAGAGGTATATTTCCAGAAAAAATATTCCGTTTTGATTTTGATGGAATAAGAATTCTAGAGCAGTGCTATTTGAGATTTTAAATATATCACAATCCAGTGCTTAAACTTTTAAAAAGTGATGACAATAATTTAAAAGCTTAATTTCGTAAAACTATGTTTCACATACCACCATTCTAAATAAATTTTTACAATTTTTTTTTTTTTATTTCACTGCAACTTACAATGTTAATTATACGTCACTGATCCACATTTCAAAAGGAACAAATTGCATTCAAATATCCATAATGTTCACTGAAAAGATTGCACTAAAACTATAAATGAGCAACTCTCATATAAAATTCTATGAAAATACACACACAATTTTGTAAGCGCAATTTTCGTCTGTTTCACGTAATAAAATTCCTAATCACGTAATAAATGACAGCATAACATAAAAAGTCTACATCAAAAATCTCATAAAAAGCACATTAACCCAAAATAAAAGAAAACTATATTTCGTTCGTATTATAAAAACAAATAACGAAAAGGGACAGAAAAAAAGGAATCGTTAAAAAGAAAAAAAAAAAAGAAAAAATTATGAAATTGGTTTTAAGGACATGTATTGCAAGCAAAATTTAATGATTTTCTTAAAACGAAATTGGGTGATAATATGACAACTTAATAGATCCATCATCTTTTAACATATAGAAATGAAGAAATGTCTGTTTGTTTTTAATTTATTAGTGGAGTCCTTAAAGCCTTTTAGACGGAATTCCTCAAGAACAGCTCCAATTTTGATGATTTTTTTTTTATCCTGTATGGTTTCTGAGATATCTTCTCTTTTTATAGGGCCTAAAATTGTGTATATAAAAACTATTGCCATGTTCTTCTCAAGAACGGCTGTAGCGATTTTAATGAAACTTTGAAAAATGATGTGCATTAAAAAATATTTAAGAATGAGATAGACTTTGACTAAGTACATATATACTTATGAAGAGGAGTGGCACCGCCCCAAAACTTTTTGTTTAGTTTGTTCATATCTTTTGAACCGTTTAAGATATTTTGTTGAAATTTGGTACACAACTAACAGGTCATTCAATAAGTCCGTATGATGACACATAGATGGCATTACTAGAATTTTTTCCATATTATTTTTATTTAGCACTAACCTTCAAACGAAACGTGTATAAATTTGACAGCAATCGGACTATTGATTCGTGAGTTATAGCATTTTGTGTGAAGCAACTTTTGTTAGTAAAAAAAAATGGAAAAAAGTGAATTTCGAGTTTTGATAAAGCATTGCTTTTTGATGAAAAAAATGCAGTGGAAACCAAACAATGGATTGATAAACAATATCCAAACTCTCCTCTATCGATACAAATGAATTGCTGTATTTAAATGTGGTCGTACCAGCACAAATGATGCAGAGCGCAGTGGACGCACAAATGAGGCTGTTATTCCAGAAAACATAAAAAAAAAATCCACAAATTGGTTATGCTCGATTGCAAATTGAAGGTGCACGATCTAGCTGACATTGTAAAGATATCAGATGGTAGTATTTTTACCATTTTACACGAACATTTGGGTATGCAAAAGCTCTGTGCAAAGTGGGTGCCGCGTGAGCTCACAGTCGACCAAAAACAACAACGAATCGATGCTTCAGAGTAGTGTTTGGCGCTGTTAAACCGCAATAAAATCGAATTCTATCGTCGATATGTGACAATGGATGAAACATGGCTTCACTATTACACACCAGAATCCAAAAGACAGTCAGCTGAGGCCTATTTTGACGAAAAAGAGAAATCGTACTATAAAAGTGGAATCGAAATGTTGGAAAATCGCTATACTCGTTGTATCGCCCTCGAAGACAACTATGTTGAATAATTAAATCGAGTTTGGTCAAAATTTTGTTTTTCTCCTACTTATCCTACGGACTTATTGAATGACCTGTTACTTACTGACTGGCAAAATCAGGAAAATGCCACGCCCACTTTTCAACCATTGAAAATTTAGATTTTCATCAAAAGTTGTTTTCGAGTAATATTTAATTTAAAATATCAACATTTTCAATGGTTAAAAAGTGGGCGTGGCACTTTTCCGATTTTGAAACATTTTTTTCTGTTAGAACCCAGTGTGTCAGACGGTTCAAATCTCCGCTTTCTTATCCGTTACGGATCCGTTACTGATCCGTTGGCGGAAGAGATTCCCAAAAAAAACCGAATCATTGTTTTTTTTTTTTGGAACTCCTGCAAACGGATCAGTAACGGGTAAAAAAGCGAAGATATGAACCGTCTGGCACACTGGGAAGGCATTGAATCGTTCAAGAAATACGTGTGAAATTTTCAGGAATTTTTCGCAAAGTTAAAAAAAAATTTTTTTTTCTTTGATTAATTTTGAAAAAATTTAAAAAAAAAAAAAAAAATTTTTAAAATAATTAAAAAAAAATGTTTAAAAAAATTCCGAAAAAATTCCCACGTATTTCTTGAACGATTCTAAGCATTTTATGCCTAGTACACTTTTTTCGTAAGATGCCTTCCTTTTGAGTAAACAAAGAGTTTTGCCTGTCGCGGGCGATCATCTAGCGAACGAATCCCATCTTGTGTCATGCATCAATTTAAAGCTTATAAATTATGCCTTAATTTAAAGTACTTTAAAAAAAAAAATTTTAAAAATTTAAAATTTAAAATTTTTAGTGTAAAAAATGTTGGCGAAAAAAATTTTTTCACTAAATAATATTTTTTTATAAAAAGAACACTTATTAGTAAATGGGACCAGTTACTAACATATATCAGTTTACAAACTTTGGTGTAAGCTATAAATTTTTGAAAAAACAACCTTTTCATGAAAATTACTAAAAACGCCAACTTCAACATCCTGTATTTTGATAACAAATGGTACTAGAACTAAATCCTCCCGAATTGTTATTCTTGCACACCGGATCTATCATATTACCAAATTTGAGCGAAATTGGAGACAAAAAAATTTCAGCTGGTACGCTTGGCTTGTTCTGCTTCATCTATATATTAATACGCAAGACAAAAACTTGTCCATCTTTTTTTACATTGTAAGAAATAAAGTACGACTTTTAATTATACACCGTTAAAAAAGTATTTGATTGTAGATGTGCACAATGTTAAAATTATGTTAATAGTTTGACTTTTAGCCAGATAAAATTAAATACAAATTATTCAATATTAACAACAACGAAATACGCAGAGCTGAAGAAAGGATAAAGCACAAAGACAAAAAGCATAGCTCTGACTTCATGTTTTTTGTTTTGCTTACATTCCGCTAGAATTTTACCAGGGATGATAAATAAGCTTTTCTATTTCGTACCAAATAGTAAAAAAAAGTACTAAAAGTGTCCAAAAAGTATCAAAATTATTCAATGCATTCGTGGTCAAATTTTGACCACTGGGCGATTCTAGTGTACATAAGTTGTCAATTAAAAGTTTTATTATGAAAAAAATTTAAATAAACAAAAATGTTTAAGAACAAAAAAGAAAAAATTTAGTTAAATGCAAAATACATAAGAACTTTCAAAATTCGAAACTTTCATTCATTAAAGAACAATTTTTATATCAAAAGTCGACTTTGAGGTTATATTGACAAATAACTTTTTATTTTGTTAAATTCCCCAAAATTCTTTGGTCACGCTATCAAATATCAGCGATAACTTTTACCACTAAAATGATGTTGAATTTGTGGCCTTGCGAGAGATTCAATGCAAGTTTTCAGAACTTTAAATGTAGACAGTGCAAAAGTTTCTATTGGTATATACAAAAATATAAAATAAATAAAAGAAATACAAATAAAACAAAGATCCAATAACAACAAAAATAACATCAACAACAACCAAACTAAAATCAACATAATGAAACTGTCGCAAAAATGCTGTTTTTTCTGGTGTCATTTGCATTGCAATCAATTCGTCAATCTTTCGCATGTCAACAATAAAAAATAAAACAAACGGAACGGAACTCTAGCGAATGCAGTTTATTTTAGCGTGTCCTCCTTTGTACGAATATGTGTGACCTCCTTATGGGCAGGGGGTGTGTGTTTTGCTCCACCTTTTGTGTTTACCTTGATTTTTGCAACGTTGTCTTTATCAGTAAACTTGTGTTATTACTGCAACTTCCGGTTGCCAACAGCAGCGATAGCATTATGCTATGGCAGGAATGTTGCTGCTGCTGCTGTTCACATGTACACGTGCACACACACACACACACACACATCTATGAATATCGAACAGTATCTGCTGCAGTGGCAATTCTTCCGCATACACATTTTTTGTTTTTTGTTTTTTGTGTCAATTTGAAATTTCCTCTATTTATTTGCCTTTTGTTTTATTTTATTTTTCATTTCTCTTTTATTTATTATAAACATCGATGCATACATATCGATACCTCAGAGCGCTATAGCCTTATCTCCATTTTTTCAATTGTTGGGAAATGCAAAAAGAAGATTTCAAAACAGTGGTTATTTAGGATTGGCTGCTATTTTGATATAACGATAAATGCAATAATTTTACCCATGGTATATTTTAACATAATTTAATGTTTTTAACCAATTTTATTTATTTCTAACGAAATCCCAGCCAATTTATAGTATGCCATTACTTTTGCCCTTATAAAGAATTCCTCTACATATTCTTAAAATAAACGACACATTTCGTAAATTTTTTGAGTTTTTTCCACTAAAATGTCGTAAAAAGTCATGAAACGCGTTGAAAACAGGAAAAAAAAAACCATTTTTTTTTTTGTTTTTTTTTTTAATTTTGGTTCCGACTTACAAGAGGTGACCCTTGGGTGTAACAAAATTTTTTCACTAAAATGTCGCGAAATGTCATGAAACGCGAAGAAAACACGAAAAAACGAAAAAAAATTTTTAAAAATGTGACTTATTTGAATATTCAGTGGAGATAAGACAGTAGAGCTCTTTAAAAAATTACAGTTTGGAGATAGGATTTTTCTTAATTATCGAATATTTTGATATTTTAGTGGTATTTTGACGTCACTCAGTTTTCCTTTCGGTAAAGAAGCCCACAAGAATACCATAACGGCAAAAATATCAAAATCGCAAAAAGTGGAGATAGGACTATAGCGCTCTAAGGTATCGATATGTACGTTTATATGTACTTGTGTGCATTGCATTTTTATTTATTTATTTATTATTTCGATTTTAAAAACCATGAAGTGAAAATTATATATACACAAACAAATGTACAACACACTTTTATATGTTTGCGTACATAAAGGGAACATTTCTTTTTACCCAGCAAACACTTATGGTGTTTTTGAAATTATTCAAATTTTTTAATTAAATCGTTTGGATATAATGCGATTGAGCGAATAGCATGGTCCGACAAAGGTTTGCATCCACGAAAAATTAGATCTTAAAATCTATATATAGGATTTTCCTAGTAACGGGCGCGACAGTTTAAGGACAGTTTTTAAAATTAAAAGTAAAATTTGGATAAATTCGCCAGAAAGGTGCCTTAGCAGCAGAAGTGTTAACTATTTTGATATTGTCAAGAAATACTTAGAAGAATTTAAAAAAAAAAATCAATTTGAATTTGAACCTTTTTTTCACAATAACTCCAAAACGGTTCGTCCTAGAAAAAAAATGTTCATGCATTTTGTAGAACGTTCAATTCCCTATGAGGGTCTCTTCGAACTGTTTTTTCGTCAGACTTACCCTTCATGATATATCGTGACTTGAAAATCATTCAAAATTTAGCATAATAGCGTGCATAGTACCATTTTTTTTTCTAGAAAGAACCGTTTTGGAGATATTTTGAAAAAACGGTTTTTTCTTAATTTTAACTTTGCTGGAAAAATATCTCCTAAACTGTAAGTCATACGAAATTAATACAATATGTTAATTGTAGTGCAAGTAATTCTCTATAAATGAGTATTTTTATTTTAAACGTGCAACTCACCGTTCATGAGTTATCGTCATTTTAAGCTCAACACATCACTGTGCCTAAGCGGCATGCACAATTTGCTAATTTTTTCAAATTTTGAATTAGGATATCTCCTGAGTTACAAGTCGTACGATATTTGAAGGTCAATTTTAAAGAAAATTATTTAAAATTGACCTTAAGGCCCAAATATTCGAAAATTTTATAAGCTACAACATTGCCCCACAATATTTTTCTCTAAATGTAACCGTTAAAGAGATATATGTAAAAAACTGATTTTGGACGCCATTTTTCCAATATGGCGGCGCGAAAAAGCACGATTCGAGGTAGCAAAGTTGAAATTCTGAAAGAGTACATCGAAATCTATAAAATAACTCATTTGCAAAAGTCCCGCAAATCTTTCCAGGTAAAACTACCAAATAACTGTAGGGGAAGAGTGCCGCCTGCGGGCATGGTTCGGATGTGGGCACCCCTCCGTAACTTTTGACAGAAAAAAAATGCGGCTGTTCTGACAAATGTTAAGCGCGTGTTATGACAGCACAAAGTTGTTGTGCATTTACCGGAGCAAACAGACGCATTTGCTTTGTGCTGAGAAGATTATAATTTTTGACTAAGTGAAATTCAACACAAAAGTTTTTTTTAATAATTTTCCAAGTGCGATAAATCGAAGTGAATCAATCGAAAAGCTAAATGCAATCTAAGTATATTTATGCAGTAAATTTATTATATTTTGTGATTCAAAACCGAATGCAATCAAAATGTTTACACAACACAATTTGCTCATTGCCTTTCAAAGTGGCTGTTAAAGTCAAGTATAGGCCCGAATTTTTTCGGGTGTGGGCACCTCTCTTTTTTGTTATTTAAAGCGTGTGTTTTACTGAAATATTGTCTTGGATGCTATCATTACTAATTTAAATAGTGTTCTTATGCATTTTCACTCTATCTTAGTGGAATGGAAAGAACCAATAGGCCCTTCAAAGATATCGTAGAAAAAAAGTTGTTTTCATTAAGTGTGGGTGGTAATGTGGCATACCACTTTGCAAAAAATCTTGGTATTGAGTTTTCAGACAAGTAAAGCGAGGAGCAGATGGCGAGCATGGATTGGTGTAAAAAATGCATGGCTTAATCTGCAAAACAATTGATCTGGCATTGACGGCGAAGACAATCAATTCTGGTTTCAGGGCAACAGGCATGATGCCATTCAATCCAGACTTTTTCAGCTACGCTGATTCTGTTGAAGCCGTTGAGCAGAACTTGTTGAATTTATGTGATTCAATGTTTCCAAAATAAATTAATTTTGCTTTCTTCTCCATTTGATTGTGTTAACTTCATATTTTTGTTTAGAAATTTTTATTTTAGAAAATAAACTGGTATATCACATTACCCGACCATATCACAATACCTGAAACTCTACCGTAGCTAGTACATATGTGTATTTTGGTTGCATTGCCGCGAAAAAAAAACTCCTAAAGTTGCATTTTTAATATATTTTTTGTTTGTGTGGTTGGCATGTCCGTTGACCGATTTCGCTCATTCTCAGTTAGTCAAACTAACTTTGACGACAAAAGCATTGTACTAAATTTCATAGAATTATCTTGCTTCCATAAAATATTAAAACGATTTCAACGGACATTCAGACAGTCATGGCTATATAGACTCAGAAGGTGATCAGGAATATAAAGTGTGTTTTTTTAAGCTCGATAGAACTTGAAATTGTAACATTTCGAAATAAATGGCACCCAAAACATATAAATTACGAAAGTTTTTTTCTTTGCAAAATTGAATGCATATTTTACATAAACTGCTTAAGTGATTTTCAACTGTGAACCATTCTTTTAGCGTGGTTTTCGGTGTGGTATAGCTCTTCTAAAATTAGAATGGTTCGGTAAGTGGTTCGGCTCAAGGTACAAAAAAGACGATGGTTCAGTTCAAAAACCGGCTTGCAGCCCTGCCCGTAAGTTTTTCTAGTTGTTGGCAAACTCTGCTGATATGATTTTTTAACTTAAATTATTTTTTTTTTCGTTTTTTGTATACTTAATTTTGAGTTTTGTCATAAAGCCGCAAAAAAAGTAAACGATTATCGATCTAGAAACGTACATATTAAAAGAAAATATTTGCTGGGCAATACCACTTGCTCGTTATGTTTTCTTTCACCATTTTGAATTTTGTTCATTTCGTTTAATACATTTTGAGCTTCTTTGGGCTTTCTTGTTTTGAGTTTGAAAATAAAAGGTCTGTATTTCTTTAATAATAAAAATTTTACTGTTCAATGAACAAAAGGTTAATTTTCTAATGCCGACTTAATTTATATATAAATATATATTTACTTATGTATTGGTTTGTTTATTCTTTCATTTATAATTTACAATCCGACAAATTTGTAAAATATACCCAATAAGCTAACACTTTAAATGGAATGAAGTTGATGTTACTTAAAGCATGTGCACCAAAGTTCACCCTTAAGACACAATTTATTTACTTAAGTAACTGATATTTCAGAATAAGTTCAAATAGACAAATATTTTAAATTATGTATATTTATACAGAGTACAAATACCTATACTTCATTGGATGATAGCTTGAAAACTAAGGAATCACAATAGTTAAAAGATAAGATTTAATAAGTTAGATTACAACTATCCGCGAACATTAGCATGTATTACTTTATTACATTAATTTCTGGAAGTACGCCATACGTCTCAAAACAGCAAATTATCTCTTTGAAGCAAGAATATCTCGAAATCGTGACATGATAAAGATAAACGATTTACGGCATCGACTTCAGCACATTAAAAACATTTGGGAATTATTTATGAGATCTCATTGGACCGATAATTTTTGGCAAGCTTGCGTTATTAACCCAAAAAGATGTTATCTATGAAGCACTCCACGCCAAGTGTACCAGGATTAAATTTTTTTTTCTCCGATTTCGCTCAAATTTGGCAATATGGTAGATCCGGTGTGCAAGAACAATAATCTGGGAGGATTTGGTCCTAGTACCATTTGTTGTTTAATATGTTAAAAAAAATTTTTTTTTAACATATCAAAAAACTCCAAAAAAATCACACGTATTGCTTGAACGATTCTAAGAATTTTTTGCCTAGGACACTTTTTACGTAAGATGCTTTCCTCTCGAGTAAAAAAAGATTTTTGCATTCCGCGGGCGTTCAAAAGCCAAAAACTCCCATTTAGCGTCCGAATCCCATCTTGAGTCATACACCATTTTAAAGCTTATAAATTATGCTTTAATTTAAAGTACTTTTAAAAAAAATCGAAGGGGGCTTTTTTTAAAAAAAAATGCAAAAGTATTTTTAAGTGTAAAAAATTTTGGTGAAAAAAAATTTTTTTCACCAAGAAATATTTTTTTATAAAAAGAACACTTCAAAATGAATAGGATCAGTAACTTAGATTTATCAATTTACAAACTTTAGTGTAAGCTAAGAATTTTTGAAAAAACACCCTTTTCATGAAAATGACTAAAAACGCCAACTTCAACACCCTGTATTTTAACAACAAATGGTACTAGGACCAAATCCTCCCGGGATATTGTTTTTGCACACCGGATCTACCAAATTGCCAAATTTGATCCTGGTACACTTGGCATGGAGTGCTTCCTATAAGTCTTTAAATGTTTTTTTTTTTTTTTGTTTCTTTTTTCGAAAAGAACAGCCTCATTTCTATGAAAATTGGTGATTTCGTTATTTCCTTTACTTACCCAGTGTGCTAAACGGACCCGTTTCGAATCCGTAACGGGTTAGTTTTCTTGTATTTTTTATCCATTACGGATCCGTTACTGACCTGTTTTGCGGAAAAAATTCCTCTAAAAATTCGAGTATACGAGTTCAAAACGGATTCGCTTTTTTAATAATGTTAATGCTTTTTATAAAAAAGAAAAAAAATGTTTAATTAAATGTTTTAATTTAAAAAAAAAAGAAAAAAAAAATTTACTACCAACCGGGAGGTAAACCCGGGCTCCCGGGGTATTAATTTACAAACAGTAGACTTTAGACAACTAGGCTATTGACCTACTTATATGAAGTAGACTTATCTGATGGTGAGATATAAAGTTTGTTTCTGTTGTTTTTTTTTTAAATATTCTGTGTTCTTTCTATCCCTTTTTTGACAAAAATACTACTTATTTGGAATCAAAAACGTTTACAAAAAATTACACAAAATCATAGGCATTAAAATAAAAAGAGAAAAAAAAAAACAAAAAAAAAAAAACAAATTAAAAGTGTGGATTCGTGCGGGTCCGGCATGCGGATTAACCCAGGTTCAAATCCTAACACAGGTGGATTTTTATACTTTTTTCTCAATTTTTTTTTATTTATTTTTAATTGTTAAAAAGCGCATCAAAACGTTTTTTTTTTGTAAATATACATCATTAGCATTATTAAAAGCGAATCCGTTTTGAATTCGTTATTGATGTACGTTACGGGCTCGAAAAGGAACCGCATCCGTTCTTGTATGGGTAATTACTTATTTCCTGTGCATTGAAACGCGGCTTTCCGATTTGCAAAATGCTCATTTCTTGCATTTTGTTAATTTTAATGGGCAAAATAGCTCGAATTTCACTTTCTTGTGCTTAAATTCACTGATTTATTATTTTTTCTGAGCATAAATCGATTCATTTGATATTAATTTAATGTTCTGAAGAACTCAGAAATTATGTTTCATTGTTAATGTAGGCTTTTCAAAAAGTTAAGTTGATGCTATTCTTTTCCAAAAATCATTCCCAAGATGTTTCCCATATTTCCAACTTCTCCAAAACTTATTTACGTTCACATTAGGGATCTGCACAAGACGTTTTGTTGGAGTTTTAAGACATTTCATTTTAAGATGCGTTATACCTTGTACCCGCTTGTTATTTATCAAATACTTCGATTCAGTGTCGCGTGGAAATTTTTCGACAGTACATGGATATAAAAGTAGAATAAAACAAACACTGCACAAAACTGTCTTTTTTGATTTGCTTCAGTTCAGCTTAGTGCATATACTGTACTTGCATGATGCACTGGAATCAGCTGTCTAAAAATTTGCAAAATGACAGTTCGGAGTGCGAACAAAAGCATTTTGCCAAAAGTGAACGCATAAAAGTGATCGGGGAGGATGGATTTCAAACGTAATAGTGTCATTGCTTTTTATTAAGCTTGAAAACCAGCGATTATTCGGAGCTGAAACACCTTAATGTGCATAAAGTTTTTGTTTATCACACAATAACTCGTTACAATAATACTGCTAGCATCGCACAACGTCATGGAGGTGGTCATCAAAAGACTGCAACGTCACGTGAGATGGTTCAAAAAGTGAGAAAGCGATTTGAGCGAAAACCCCGACGAAGTGCCAATCAAATCACTTTAGCATCCGACGCATACTGAAAAATTAGCTCAATGTTAAGCTTTACAAGATCAAAAAGGCGCATGATCTCACACCGAAGCAGCAACAAGTTAGACTTCAGAGAGCGAAGGAGTTGCTTCGCTTGGCCGAAAGCGGTCAATTTCCGAACATTGTGAAAATTTTTCCAATTGATCAATTCGTAAATTCTCAAAACGAAAAACTACAAGAATTTGAGTCATCGGTTGGCCACCAGGAGGCAGCTCCCGCCGCAGGTAATGGTTTGAGCCGCTGTGACCGCAGATGGGCGCCCTCCAATTGTTTTCATCGAGCCTGGCGTCAAGGTAAATGCGAAATATTATCGGGAAAGTATTCTGGAGGCTGCTTTGAAGACGTAGACAGACAAACATTTTGGTGGCAGACCACGGACGTTTCAACAGGACTCGGCACCGTCTCACAAAGCTCGAGTGATCCAAGAAAGGCTGAAAATCAAAGTTCCGAACTTCATTGCGACCACACAATGGCTCTCAAATTCAACAGACGCAAATCCAACGGATTATTCTCTCTGAGCCATTTTGGAGAGTAAGGTCCGAACTATAAGATACACCAGCCTTGAGGCGCTGAAGACAACCATTGTCCGCGAGTGGGCCAAAATACCGGCAATTCACATTCGGGAAGCTTGCGATTTGTTTTTGGACCGTATCAAGGCCATAGTCAAGGCAAAAGGTGGTCATATTGAGCAAAAGTGAATTGATTCTGAATTTTGTATTATTTTCACACATTCTGTAATTTAAAATAAATAAAAGTAATATTCCAAACTGAATTTATGGCCTTTTTAATTGGTAACACTTCGAGTGGCGGACAATGTACAAAATGCTACTTTTGTAACAAAAGTAGTTTTTTGCTTACTACTTTTGCCTCTTTTATGTTTGCAGTCCTCGATTACCAATGCTTTGCAACTTGCCCGCTTTACCATATCATAAATTTTACAGTAGTTTTTCTACTTGCACATTTTATACTGACCTGAAGTATTGGTTTGTACAAAATAGAGTGCTGTATTCGTTAGAATCGATGTGTACTTCAGTGACAAAATAAAATCAGTGTACAGTACATAGTATCGACCCCCATACAAAAAAAGAAAAGTTCGAATGACCGCCTCTAGTTTGAAAGCTAATATTGAAAGAATTTTAAGGAAAAAAACATTATTTTTTCGGCCTCTAAATTCGATGCGGTTTTGTTTTTTTTTTCTTATGTCTCCGCCATTTGACGTCCGATCAACAAGTATAGTATATCGTTGTAAGTGTCTCAACATTCATAGAAGTAATTTTTCTCAGATTTTTTTTTCGATAGGTTGTACTCATTATCTAAGTGTCTACACCTTAAGGTGCCAAGGACACATTATAAAATTGAAGCCCACAAAAAATCATACAATTCATCTCTACAAAGTTTCCTCAAATTGTTGAAGTTGAAGAAGTTATAGCGAATCTCAGTACAAAATATAAAAAACAGGTTGTTTGAAAAACGAATATTGCCCCCTAAGGCTGTGCATCGAATTTAGAGGCCGAAAAAAAAAAATTGTTTTTTTCCTTAAAATTCTTACAATGTTAGCTTTCAAACTGGGGGTGGTCATTTGAACTTTTTTTTTTTTTTTGTATGTGGGTCGATACTATCTAATAAACATCCCTTCAGTGTAAAATATACGAATATTGCAAGATGCCTTGTGCAGACCGCTAGTTTTATATGTGTTATTGATACGTTCGAATCAAATCAAAATAATTCATACTTTAAGTTTCCTTTCACAAAACATAATTTTGCGCTTAAATAAATATTTATCTCAATGTAGTTCCTTGCCAAAAGTAAACTTCATGTACTCCAGAGGTATCCCAAAAGATTTTTAAAGAAAATTAATAGACTGCCAAACTTTTGTAATGTACTCACAGCGCATTAAAATAATATGCGTCACACTTATCTTCGTGAAGAGGCTGCAACATTCTTAAGTGCTTTTGTGTTGTTGAGAAACTTTCAAATGTTGTTACCCAAACCATCATATGGGGATACCAAGCTATCAATGTTGTCAGGCGAAGAAGTTTCGGATTTTTAAGGTGCGTAATATAATTTTACGCACATGTTACCCAGGTCTTTCACATATTTTTTACTTTTCCGACATCAACCACAAGAAAAAGAAATACTGAACCAAAGCATTTGCCTTGTCGTCTAACTAATCCCATAATAAATAAATGTCTCATAACTCATGGATTTTAAGTATTGTAGAATGCGAGTACGACTTCCGACGCGCAGAGTGTTGACTGCTGCTGCTACGACCACAATGGCAGTTGTAACGCCAGCAGCCTCAATAACTCTGTGTACAACCGCAATAACCGGGTGGAAGTCGCATTTTCCGCAAAGACTAAAGCCAAAAGATGCCATCCATACCTTTGAGAAAGTCGCGGCAGTGCCGAGGAAACATAAGACATTAACACATCTCTCCAACAAAGTGTTGGCGCATAATAAAAACAACAAAATGAGACAGACGCAACAGAAGTGAGTGAGTCAATCGCTACTACTTACCACTGCCACTACCGCTCTGTTTGTTTCACTTTCACTTTTATGCGGAGTACCCCAGTCAACAGTGAAAGCGTGCGACGGTTTTGTCATTAAAAAACTTGGCGGTAAGACGGTAAAATACCCATGTGGAATCGAAGCTACTCGTTAGTGCTGCGATCATTAATATGAAAAATTATTTTCTAAATTAAATTTTTAACAAAAAATTTGGTTATGAAATTATAGTAATACATGAGGAGGCAAAAGTGATGTCATAATCTATATAAATTTGCCATACTTTTTGCAAATTGTGTCAATTGCACATGGCGACAAAAAACAGTTTTTTGCTGCGGCCTTAGTTTTTTTAGTTTAAGCAGTTCAGATACACTAAGGTTTTTGAATACTTAGTTTGATCTCTTTGTCTGATATGACTCTAGTCCTCCAGATATCTTTGCTTAAAACTGCAAAAAAAACTTCTTTCAAGACATAAGTATTTGAGGTTGTATCACACGTACAGTAAGTAACGCAATTAATTGTGCTAAGTTGAAACTAAGCAATTAAGTCATTTCGTTCACACTGCGTTCAGTTTATGGAACCTACATATCTACGTTCGGTACCTACCTATCAAATTTCATCATAATAGCTTGTATGGCTTGCAAGGTATAACGTGTTAAAGTTTTCAAACGCTAAAAAAATGGGCGTGCCACTCATTTAATAACGCCTATCTTTCGACCAAACCATGGTTTTCACTTTCGGCACCTACCTACCAAATTTCAATACAATAACTAGTTTAATTGTGAGATATAACGTATTTTAATGTCGTCAGAAAGTAGGCGTGACATTAGTTTTTACGCCCACTTTTCGTGTAGGGAATGGTGCTCGTGGTCGGGCGTTACCTATAAAATTTAATCAATTCAACTTGTATAGCATGCGAGATATTACGTGCTAAAATTTTCAATAGTTAAATATTAGCCGAGCAAACTTCATTCAAATAGCTTGTATGGTTTGCGAAAAATAAAGGGATGTAAGGAAAAGTGTCGCAAAAAAGACTCGTGGCCTTGAAAATTACACCTGACGCGACCAAAAATCGCAGAGATTTGTGTTTTGGAAACACAAAACATACTTAAAAAATTTATAAAAATAAACAAAAAGTTACCCGTACGTACCCTTAACACTAATATATCGAGATTTTATCGCCAAAAAGTCTGAGCCGACGTGATGTTTTCGGTTTTGTGATAGAAATCGGCAATACCGTATGCAAAATAGTAAAAAGTACCGTTTAATTACGTTTTCACTGAAGATTTCGCCGCGATCATATTTATAAATCTCGTTGTTAAATCCTTCCCCTTTTCACCAGCCGAAAGAGATTTATTTTTTACAGTTAATACCACATACGGGAGAATGAGAGATGTTTCTTTCTTTTCTTCTTAAGCTTTCTTCCATTTGCTTTTGTTTTTAATGACACTTAATCGAAATTGTCAAAGTTAAACGGTCGAAAATAGACAAATTGAGATTTATTTAGTAAGGGTGTTACCTTTGGTCTGGCCAAACGTTAAATACCCTACAAAGCAGTATTTTGAAAGTTTCGCTTATATGGGAGGTGCAACGCCCTCTTGTCCGAATTCACCCAGTTTTTCTCAGAGTTTGAATTTATAGTTCGTAGCATTGGAGTGAAATTAGGTTGGATTATCTCAAAAAATGTTTTCGGTATAGCGTTTTGAAGTTTTTGCTTATATGGGGGGTGCCACGCCCACTTGCCCGAATTCACCTGGTTTTTTTTTCAGGGCTTGCGCTTACAATTCGTAGTATTTATATGTATTTTGGTTGCATTATCGTGAGAAAAACTCAAAAAGTTGCATTTTGAATATATTTTTTGTATGGGCGGTAGGCGTGTCCATTGACCGATTTCGCTCATTTTCAATCCCCTGAGCTTACTTTGCCGCCAAAAGCTGTGCACCAAATTTCATTGAAATATCTTGCTTAGTTTTCCCAAAAAGTGTATTTCCACACACAGCCAGTCACCCAGCCAGCCAGACAGACGGACATGGCTATATCGACTCAGGAGGTGACGCTGATCAAGAATATATATACTTTTCTATATCTGCCACGCCTCCTTCTCTGCGCTACAAACGGAAGGACATAGTGAATATACCCTGGGTGTAGGGTATAAAAATCACATTAAAATGCCTGAAGTAGCCTTCAAAAGTGTTGTTATTCCTGAAAGTGTAGAGCTTAGTATTCATATTGCTAAATTTACAAATACTAGAAGTAACCTTTTTAAATTTTTCTTAATGGGATAAAACACTTTGTTTTATTTTTTTTTTTTTTTTTGACATATCTCAAGGGAAATAATTTCAAGCACTTCTAATCCAAGCACCTTTAAAGCGCTTGTTTCCACAGAAATTTAGAAGAACTTGCACAATGATTTTTTTGTAAGACCGCAGTAATTATTCAAAAATCAAATTCTGTTTAGAGAGACATGCTATGGACCCGGGTTCGATCCCACGTGGGTGATATTTTTATTTATTTTTTTTTTTGTCTTACCTTTTTTTTATTTCACTTTTCAATTTTCCTTTCTCTAATTTATTTATTGAAAACACAATGATTTCTTGTGAGGCTGCAGAAAGCGTTCGAATATCAAATTCTGTTTGAACAGATATGTGCTTTATGTACAAATTTTATATCTCTTCGTCATATGGATCATAGGTTCAAACCCTAGTGCGGCCTTTTATTTTTTTTTTTTTTTTTTTAATTTAAAAGAACGATTACCGCCGCATTACAAAAAGGCGCTTGAAAAGGTCTTTTTCCGTAAGGCTGCGGTATGTTTCAAGGAGTTTTTATCCTAGGACATGCAATCTTAAAAAGAAAGAATAAGTAGTCCTTACGGAGCGGAAGCGCTTATTGGTAAAAAAAGGAGCAATACGGAAGGATTTTTGAAGCGCTTCTTTTTCCCTTGGGATACAACACGAGTTCATACAATATCTTTATATGTGGGCGCAATGCGTTTCCCTAAGTGAGGACATTCGTTCTCATGTTTAATTCAGATGTTGACATATTTTTTCAAATAAAATACGTTAAGCGCCACCGCAACAAATTCAGTGCTTTGTCTTTTTATTAAATGACACATACAGGGGGAGCATTTAAGGCACAAAAACAAAACAAAAAAGAAATAAAAAATTAGTGCGATTAGCAGCGTCAAGTGAAAAAGCTTTAAACAACACGCTTGCGCGTGTTCATTAGGAGCAGCTGGAAGTAAGCGCACATCCTTAATTTAGTTGTGTTTATGTGTGTGTGTATGGAGCAGTGAAACAAAAACAAAAAGGAAAATGGAAAATCTGTTTCATTGCGCTTATTAAAATGTTTGCCATTAAAAAGTTTCCTTTTTTACTTAGCATATGCACTGGTAGTTGTTTAGCAGTTCATATTATTGAATAAATTATGTATGAAATTAGGTAACATACATTTGTTTATACATATTGTATATGTATAAACGTATATGTATTTGTTCGTGTTTGCCATTGAAGTTGAAGCTGAAAAGAAAAGCTTTCTATATATTGCGCCGGCTTTTCCCATATTTATGAAAGCCACATTATTTGCCCCCTCAGGCCATTGCAATGCAAGATAAACTGGAAAAACGTTTTCTCTTCCGCTTAGGGGAATATTTCGTTTTCTTTTTAATGTTTAAGTGTACCACGACTTCACTTTAAGTGTTAAGTATACACAGTGATGGCGTAAAGATGGAGCATATCATTTACCTTATGTCTTGAAACATTTAACGAATTGACAAAAAGTGATCATTATTATATGATTGATATTTACTGGAATAAATCCCATTTAATTTTCTGCTCGTCTAAAATTTATACTTCTTTAGATAGCACCACGTTCATTTCTCGAAACTCTCAAAAATTTACATTTAGAATTCGACTTTCGAATAATTGAAAAATTTGTAAATTTTTTCTTTCCGGCACGAATAGTTTGGTCTGAAAGAAGACTTGAAGTCACTTAAGAAAATAGGCTGCTTCACATAAGAAACATCAAAGCATTGTATGTGAATGGTCGTAACGATGTCGGAAGATGACTATGTCTGACAATACTTTCCACATCACAAAACTATTAATGACAAGCGTGTACTTTGTCGACTTTTACTTTTCTTACCAAAAGTGATGATCTCAATATAACCTGGCGACACATTAATACAACCACAGTCGTAAATTATTGAATTCTGGTCACAAAATGTTAAATACTTTTCACATTTTGCAACACATTTTATTCTGGAATTAGTTGGAGTTTCTAATTACACTATTTTCAATGCGTTCTTAGTGTAATTTGAGCTCTTTAACGAAATTTGTTGCTTTTCTGGTGCCATATTCGGATTTAGCATCAAAAAATACATAAAAAATTACTATTTTTGTTTCCTGAGAGTCCCCAGATACCAATTCAGAAGAAAAAACCCGGTTTGTTTTGTTTTCGAATGAAAATTGTTTCCACCTAGCCGTGCCTTTCTAAGAAGTCCACGATTATAAAAATTGGAGCAATTTTTTTGAGTGCTCATACATCCTATGTTATATCGCCGGTTTCCGGGAGTTTTAAAGGTAAATCAAAGAAGAATACAAATTTAAAACTACCCGGCGCCTTCTTTAAGATTTTTTAAACATGCTCCGATACCTTCCAAAAACAGACCTATTAAAATACTTGACACTTGCGATTGTAAAGGATCTTCATTGCTGCTTTTTTTGTGGAAGCATTTGTGTCAGGTATTGAAGATATGGCTAAAAATGTCTTCTCAATTTTCTCGATCAGGTCGAATTTTTTTTAATCGATCATAGAAGTTTTTTATACATGTGTTGAGTCGATACACTAAATCTAACGATCCTTACTTCTGAGGTATATCATGTCCACTGAAGACTTATGGAGGATGTTAAGGGAAATATTTTTATAGAAAATGTTAACCATCTACATTCCTCACAAATGGGTAATATTTGACCATTTCTTAAAGAAGTACAAAAAACAACCTTTAAACGGGGAAAAATGGATCAATATGTACCACAGAAATATTTGCTATGAATTTAACTATGCTATGAACACTAAAAAGACGAAACTTTACCGCGAAAGCCAAAAAATCTTCAATCTATATATAAATACGTGAACAGTTTTTTTGCCCCCGTTTTACGGGCTAACCATTTAACCGATTTTCGATATTTTTTTTATATGAAAGGTACTTTGGTGTAAAATGCACATAATCAAAAATTAAGGTTCATTAAGCTAGCAGAGCGAAAATGGCAAAACTGAAAAAAAAAAAAATGCCAGAATTATAGGCTAATTATAGGATAATTTTGGGCCATTTTCGCTCTGCTAGCTTAATGTGCCTCAGAAATTATCCTCATAAGTTACCATTAAGGCATTTAAAACAGGATCAAAGTTTCCCATATAATAACAACAACAACAGCACCCACAGTGTTATGCTGTGTTGTTGAGAAAGTAAATAAGACAGTTGAGTGGGAGAGATTTTGTTGTTGTTGTTTTTGTCTTCCTTGCAAAGAACCTGTACTGCACCGATATTTTAGATGTTTTCGTTGCTTTTGAATTTTGATGGATATTTTGGATGTTTCTCGATACTCTTGTTCTTTTACCGATATTTTGGATGTTTTTGGATACTTTTGGACTTTTACCGATATACATACCGCTGTTTTTCGATACTTTTGAACTCTTTTCGATATTTTGGATGTTTCTCGATATTTTGGATGTTTTTCGATATTTTTGCACTTTTACCGATATTTTGAATGTTTCTCGATACTTCTGGAAATTTACCGATATTATGGATGTTTTTCGATACTTTTGGACTTTTACCGATATTTTGGATGTTTCTCGATACTTTTTATACCCTACACCCTGGGTATATTCACATCGTCCTTCCGTTTGTAATGCTGAGAAGGAGGCGTGGCAGATAAAGAAAAGTATATATATTCTTTATCAGCGTCACCTCTTGAGTCGATATAGCCATGTCCGTCTGTCTGGCTGGCTGTGTGTGGAAATACATTTTTTGGGAAAACTAAGCTAGATAATTCAATGAAATTTGGTGCACAGCATCCGTCGTCAAAGTTAACTCGGAGGATTGAAAATGAGCGAGTTCGACTAACGGACACGCCTACCGCCCATACAAAAAGTATATTTAAAATGCAACTTTTGGAGTATTTTTCACGATTATTTAAACAAAATACCCAAAAATACTATGAATTGTAAGCGCAAGCTCTGAACAAAAACTGGGTGAATTCGGACAAGACGGCTTGATACCTCTCATATAAGCAGAAGGTTCAAAACTCTGTACTGCAAGCGTTTTTGAGATAATCGAACTAAATTTTACTAAGACACTAAGAATTATAAATACAAGCTTTAAGCTAAAACTGGATAAAATCGGACAAGAGGGCGTAGCACCTCTCGTATGAGCAAAATTTTCAAAATACATCTGTGTAGGGTATTTAATGTTTGGCAAAGGTAACACCCTTACTAGTTGACTCCAACCGATATTTGGGAAGTTTTTCGATATTTTTCGGCACAAGCACCACACCAATTTTTATGTTATTCGGTTTAGAGATACACTGAGCCTGCTGCTTCCAAAAAAGGTTACTAATAATACTCAATGTTCTGGCTTTCTTTTTTATCGAACGGTACTCGGAAAAAGTGTATCTATCTTTAACCCTTTCATGCCCGAATTAATTTGGGGGACTTAAAATTTTTTTGAGACTATACAGTTGCAAATATAGACTTAAAGAACAATTGTTATTAATTTCAAGGTCCTAGTTTGTTCTCTGGAAGATGTTGCCTATAGGCAACATCGGGCATTGCTGGTAAACTTTGTAAATAAAATTAATGAACATTGCTGTTTTTGTATTGAATTTGAATAAACATTTTTTTACAATTTGATACTCATTTTATCCAATATATACTGTGCTGAAGTCTCAATAGGTTTTCAGGGTCCATAGTGTAAAACTATAATAGAAGTTTGGAGGGGTTTTAGCTGGAGCAGGTGACAAATTTGCTCTCTTGTGTGTAGGTGTTGCAGTAGTTCATCAGCTATATCTATCTGAAAATTCCTGATTTATCATATTTTATACCTCTGTGGTAGAATGGCTATTTTCTTCTGCCTCTTTTATACACCATCCCAAACTCTGAATTACACCTAAAAGAGATCCGAAGATCAACCAGCGAAATTTACAGCACTTGAGTGGCATCTACAAGGCAGCTTAGAAAGGTAAATCAAATGTCACCTGGAAAAGTAGTTGGAGTTGGAACTCAAACGGAAGTGTCTTGGAAAGAGATAAAAGTCATTGCATATTGGCCTTATACTCAATTATCAGTTAGAGATAAATACATACAATACATTTCTGCACCAAGATACTATGCGCAGATACCATTTCTGGGAACGATGGTTAAGCGCGTATAGTTCCAGCAACATATCGGAAAGATCAATAACTTCCATGTACTCATTGAAGCTATCAATAGCTGGACGAGGACTACCCAAAAGCTTTATAGTGTGAACCTCGTCCTTTTAATCTTCATACCTCCTTTTCTTTACTTAGAAAACAGTTTCCTAGATGATCATTACAAGTTGTTCCTGCTCTTAAGCTGGCTTGTGCACACGGAGGTTTTGGAGGTTCCACTTCCCAGGAAGAATTTTTACCCATATATAACGGCACAAATTTAGTGTTCAGTATAGTTCCCCTTCGTTTTTTATGTGAAAACCCCTCCCCCCAAGATCAAATTCTGTACACAGCAGTGCTCCTCAGAAACGTTTATCTTAAAGTTCGATCATTAGAAGTAAAACCATTATCGAAAAACACTTTAAAATTTGAATTTTTGGAAAAGTTGGAGGTCGAATGTAGGACAATGCTCGAATATATTCCTAATCAAAATGATTCATATGGTTCCTCTCCAACTTACAGACAGAAGTCATATAAAATTCCTGAAACACCAACTAATTTTAAAATTTCCAAAGTTGATTTTATTAAAAATCTCGTTTTCTATTTTTGTTCAATGTCATTTTCCATGTCTTCGTGATATCCTCTCCAGAAAATTCACTTCAATATTTTCACCTCTGTCAATGGGTTGTTGTGGGGTTTTTTCAATATTATTCTGAAAAATTACTATATTTTGCTTTTTTTCAGTTCCACTCTCCAACAGAGGAGTTTTCCCAATCAAACTCGCATATTTTTATGATTTTTAGCCATGAAAAGCAAACATAATGCGAAATATAAATGTATTCGAAATATATCCATAAGTGCCCAATGTGTCCAATGTGCCCAAGTGCCCAATGTTGTCTATAGGCAACATTGACTTTGGAAAATTACTGAGGAACAACTAAGACCTTTTTTGTGCAATTATTTTATTTTTCTGATTCTCTTACATGTTTTTAGTTATTTTATGTCCTTCTTGATCCAAGTTTATTTATATATTGATTTTAAATTATATTAAATATACATCCACGTTTTGCATATTTTTTTCCGCACATATGGACATAGCAAAGAACATTATTCAAATGATAACTATTAATGCTTATGAAGGTAAATCTATTAATAAGCAAGCAACATATATCAAACTATTGAACAAAATTCGTAATTGGCGAAAAAAATTTAAAATAACGGAGTTTTTATCGCAAATATACAATGTTGCATATAGGCAACAGTGGGCATGAAAGGGTTAAATAAAGGGCCAAAATTTGGCCACCGGCGATACTAGTCTCAATAAAGACCTCACACATTTCATATTAATTGAATTCTTTAACGTATTATTCTAATGTTTTAAGCATTTCTTGACTACGGTTACCTCTAATGAAATTTTTTGTAGAATATTTTGTGTAATATATTAACCCATTGTAACCCGTTTTTTTTTCTTTGTTTTTTTTTTTGTAAAATGGGTCAAACAGACCCACAAAAACAGGATATAATGGGCTAATGTATTTAAAAAACTGTGGTTTATGTGATTGATTTTGTTATGACCTTTGGCCAACAACTTTTATCCAAATCGTAGATTCAAAGTTTTACAATGGTGCAATGGTGTTATGATGTCTTCTTGGTACCTTGGGGCGGTAAAAACTGAAATAATGTGCATAACTTGTCGAAAAAAACATTTCAGATAAATGCCTTGAACGAATGAAATGATGATCGGACGTCAAATGGCGGTGCTATAGAGAAAAAATCAAATAGCTATTTAGAGGTCGAAAAAAAATGTTTTCCTAAAACTCATTTCCAATAAGCTCTCAAAATGAGCGGTTTGCAGCGAACTTTTTTTTGTGATTCCATCTAGTGAACACTTAATTTTCCAACTTTTTTTGTGTCATTTTACAACGTAAATTTCCTATATCACTTGCCATAACCATAATACATATGTGAGTAAAATTTAAGCTCACTTAAATTATCGACAAAAACAATTTGGCGCTTTGAAAAAATCAATTTTAACAATATAAAAAAAATGCGATTCCCATTTTATATGAAAATAAAAATAATAATATTGACGACGTCACTGTATATTTGCGCATTTCATTCAAAATGTGTAACAGACACATTAACAGTTTATTTGCGCCATGCGGGTTTTTTGCCATTTCGTGGTTGTCCGTTATCAATTTTTTTTTTCTTTCTTTTGCTTTGCATAAGTGTGCGATATATGTTCGTATGTGTGTGTATATTTGTCTGTGTATATGTGTGTGTGTATTAAACTTTTATACACACAACAGTCAAAAGCAAATTGGCAATTGCCTTGTACGGCGCTGCGCTGCTATGGCTACGTTGGTCATTAAGTTAAGAAATTGGCCATACGAAAAGTGAAATGTGAAAAGCTCGAGAATAAAATTCAAAAGGACGACGTCGCGTATGTATTAGTTATAAAAGAAATGTGCATATGTGTGTGTGTAAGCAGGTACTTTAAAAATTTATAATGCATTTTATTGTTTTTTTTTTTTGGCTTGTAATTTTATTACGTCGCTTTAACTTTAACAATTACGACGAGATGGATGCTTTTTTTCACAATTTGATTCTCATGATTGTTATGGCTTTTTCACAACTTTTATCAATAATAAAATTTACGATTACAACAGTTTAGCTGTGTAATAAAGTCAATTAAATGGTTTCACTTTTTTTTTGACTGCAGCCAACTTTTTCGTTAAATTTTTATTTTTTTTTTATTAAAAAAAACCAAAAACATTTCAATTGCATACAGGCTGAAAAAGTTTTTATACCATTCCACTCTCCTTCCCCCAATCGCCAACCACCTGCTGTTGACTTTTATTTTTACAGCGCCAATTAAAAATTTCCCCAAGGCAATAAAAAAATCCCATTAAACTAAACACCATGACTGGCATTTTTTAAAGGTCACAATAACGCCAAAACAAAAGAAAAAGTGTAGCTGGGCTGGGCGTAAACGTACATTATAACAGCAGGCATCTTAAGTTTGTTTGCGTTTGCTTGTTCTTTGCGGTAAGAAGTACGACGAGTATATTTTGTTTGTTTAGCGGAAGGAAAAATAAATATTTTCTTCAATTTAAATTCATACTCCAATGTTAGAGAAAACATTTAAGAAATAAACAGCAAAAATAACAAAGGCATAAGCAGAGTGATAACAACAAAACAGAAAAAAAGCACAACAATGACAACAATAACAAATAATATTATATTGCTGGAAATGGACTTAATATCTGCCACACATTGAGATGAAAAATGCATTGAAAGAAATTTTTCGAAAAGTTGCAGATTATAAGAGTTCGTTCTGTGGAAGTTGTGGGCGATGGAATA
Source organism: Calliopum simillimum (assembly GCA_951812925.1). Lineage (NCBI taxonomy): Eukaryota > Metazoa > Arthropoda > Insecta > Diptera > Lauxaniidae > Calliopum > Calliopum simillimum. The sequence continues at coordinate 58,806,529 of OX638372.1, forward strand.
ATTTCATCATTTAAATATAATTATAATCAAAAGGCTATGCGTTGTAATACGACCAACATACTTAAATAGACCTTTGTGCAGCCTCTCTTCCTACTAAAATATTTCTTGACTATTTATGAATCTCGTAAGTGCCATATCGTTAGTAAAATCTACTTAGAATCCAGACACCTAAGTGCTTGATTTTGCATAGTTTACAGAAATTTTTGTCTAAAGATACTGTAACGAACATTTCTGCCAGAGATTTTGCTTGCCGGTGGCCAGGGGTTCGGCTACAAAAGTTTATAAGGGTTAGAGTTTTGATTATTTCATTTTTTATTGCTTTTGGTTTTCTCTTGCTTAAAAATAGAATACGATAACACATCTCAGATTGAATGCGTTCTCTCCAAAATAATGTGCTTTCTTTCGTATGTCTACTTCATCTTTGAGAGAGAGAGAGCATACCCACGTCAAACTGATCCATCATTGGGTTTACGCGTTAGCCGTGAGCAACTGATCCACCATCGGGCTATTCACATCTAGTGCGGTGGTTCTCTTTTCTTCCTTAAGCTATTTTTTTCCTGCGCCATGTCTAACTCTATCGCTTTTAATAGAGAGAGAGAGAGAGCACACTTACACGTTAATCACAAGCAACTGATGCGTTTATTGTGGTAGCCCTCCTAACCACCCTATACTTATTCTTCTGTTCTACGTACGTAAGTCTACTTTGCAAAGATAGAGAGAGTGTACTTACGGCAAACTGTTCCAATATCGGGCTTGAGCGCAAGTCTGCTCTCACCACTTATACATTAGCCGTAAGCAACTGATCCATCATCGGGCTACACACGTCTTATGTACAGGGTGCTCCATCTTTTATGTCGGTATGTAAACATTGAATAACTTTGAGAAAAAACAACCGATTTCTATAAGTGATGTATTTTTATTCAGTTTGGTTCTTTACAATTTTTTTGAACTAGTTTTTGAAAACAATATCAAATAAGTGGCCACATTTATTAGCAATTACAAAATGACTCCTTTTTTCTGCGTTTGCCATTACCTTTCCGAGCATCTCGGGTGTTATAGTTTGTCAATAGTTTGAGGCTGGTTGGCGTAAATCTTACTTTTCAGATAACCCCACAAAAAGAAGTCCGGGGGGGTTAAATCAGGTGATCTGGGTGGCCAGTCAATGTCGCCTCTTTTTGACACCAGACGTCCCGGGAATTTTCGTTGCAGAAATGCAATTCTTGCGTTTGCAGTGTGGCATGGTGCACCGTCTTGTTGAAACCAGTAACCATCTAGACCTTTCTCACGCATTAACGGGCAGACATAATGAGCCAACATCCACCGATATCGATTTCCATCGACAGTTTCGTTTTCTTTAAAAAAATATGGCCCAATGATGGTTATTGCGCAAATCCCGACCCAAACAATCGTGTGGATTCTCCGTTCCCCAAATGCGGCAATTTTGCTGAAATTGGCCTTGTCACTCATTAAAATTTTCTGCCAAAAATTAGGCTCACTGTCAACCATTCGAACGATTGTTTGGCCGTATTCCAAGCGACGTGGAAAGTCTGTCGGCAATATTCTTTGTGTTAATTGCACTTTATACGGAAACAAACTCAAATCATTTTTCAAAATGCGCCACATAGTGGTTTCACTGACGCGAAAATGCTGAGCGCGGCGACGATACGACACTGTTGGGTCCTGAGCAACACTCTCTCTCACTGCTTCAACCAGTTCATTGGAACGTCTTGGTCTTTGATGAACGGCATGTTGACGATCTCCTACTGTCCCGTGCTCAAAAAAATTCGTCACGAAACGACGAATAGTATTTTCAGATGGTGCCTTTTTACCGCGATATTTTTTCCGATATGCACGTTGAGTTAACACAATGGAACGACAGTTTTCGATGTAAAGTGTCACTATTTCAGCGCGTTGTTTCGGTGTGAAGCGATCCATGGCAAAAATTGTACTGAATTGACGTTTCCAAAACATATCCGATGCAATCAATCGGTTGGTAAGTGTGAAAGTTATTCAGCATTTACATACCGACATAAGAGATGGAGCACCCTGTAGTAATTCTCTTTACCGCCCTACAGTATGCTTTCCGATCTATGTATGTCTACCTCGCACAACTTAGTACTTTTCCCCGCTCTACTTGCTATGCTGCTGCCCCCCCCGTATACGAAAACAGGTTTGAAATTAAGTCGCACCTACGAATAACTGATTCATTATCGGGCTATTCGTCTGTGTGGTCCTTCAACCTTTCGCTAATCACAAGGAACTGCTTCAGTACCGGGCTAGGTGTGCTTAGCGCAGCGACTTTCAATATACTAATTCCTATTACTACTACTACGGCAACTATATTGCTCTAAAAAAACCACAAGTACCTTGTTTTTTACGTGGTTGCTGCTGCTGCTACTGCTACTGCTGCTGTTGTGTGCTGGTCGCCGGCCACGCAAAGGCTGTCTCGGTTAATTGCAGTATATCGAAATTTATGCTATGTTTCTTTGACATCTAACAAATCGAACGACAGCTGCGTGTCAAAAACTGCTGTTGCGCAGTGTTGCCGTATGTATCACTTTTAGTGGTGTGGTGGGGATTTTACCCTTAACTAAATTAATGCTTTTTCTTTGTTAGCAATTTCTTAATTGCAATAATTAATTCGTTATTTACTTAATAATACCCAAAGTTAAGATAAATAAAAATAAATCTTACTAATAAATGTTTCTTATAATAAAAATTTCATGCAAAGCGATATTTTGTAAGAAGAAAACGCGGTCCCGCCAATTTTCCTCCTCACAATATCCATCACGATGTTTAAACAAGCAATTGTGGTAGGACGACGTAGAGTAGCTTTTTTTTCCTAAAATCAACAGTCCTAAGTCTCCTGAGTAAAATGATATGCTTTTTAAAATCGAAACTTTAGTACTAAAATTTTTTTTTTTTTTTTTTGAATAGGTTAATAGACAGTTTTTATAGATCTTCTAAGGAAAGTAAAAAAAATAAATCAAACAAAAACTAAAATAGCCATTTTCGATGTTTTTGTCGATGCTAATTCCGAACCCGGTCTCAAAATTTCTGTATCCCAACTTTTAAGTGCTAAAATCACAATTTTTCCCGATAAAGCACAACAAGGTTATTTATTTTAAGCAATAAAACGTGATATTGTGGTTGCCAGTTTCAGTTTTTCTCTTCAAAACTTTTGATTTATGTCGATATCTGTTTTTTGCTCCGATATATCGTAAACTGAAATGTTGAAAAAACATGTTTTTCGGATTTTTTTAACTTTTTAGAATATGATATCTTCGAGAAGAAAAAAGATATCGGTATTATTCAAACTACAATTTGACGAGAAAAACTGAAGCTTTCAACCACTAAGTATATAACGTTTCATAACTTAGTCTTGTTATATCGCTACAAAATTAGCGAAAAACCGTGTTTTATCTCTTTTAAGTTAGGATAGACTGGACTCGAAATCAGCATTGACAAATACATCGAAAACAGATATTTAATTTTTGTTTGATTATCTTACTTTTTTACTTTCCTTAGAAGACCAATGAAAACTACGTATCTATATGTCCAACAAATTGTAGGATTAGGTAGCTGCTCTACTTCACATAGGGATTTTCTCTAGCTAAGGACTAAGCGAGACTAAATAATGATAGAACCAAAGGCCTTAATAACTTTCAGACAATTTTTCTTTTTGATTATTCTTTTATAAACTGCTAAAATATCTATTGTAAAAAAAACTTTATTAAAGAAATAATAAAAAAATACGTGCATATACCAAACTCATTAATTATTTTTCTTTTTCATTACAGGTATGTTAACTTAAAATCACCATTTCTGCATTTGTGCGTAAGTTTTAATATTAAAATTTTAAAGCTTTATAGGGAGAAATAAATGTTTTCGAAGATTAAATACTTATGTGTAACAGAGATATCGTTTCGTCCGGTATAAACTTCACCGAGGTTTTTCCCTTAGGAAGTTTTAGTTTTTTTTTTTTTTTCATTCCTTTGGGCTGTTTCTATCGTTCTAACCCAAAAAATATTGTTATTTATCCAAAACGTAATTTTGAAGTTTTACAGTGGGGTGAAATTTCGAAAATAATTTTCTTGTGCGTATATAAGCTAAAAAAAAAAACAATATATTTCTAAGGTTATGTATCAGATATTATTTTTTTTTTAAATTTTGACTCCTAGCGAAAAATTTGAGATATCTCATGCCTCATTCTGAGAATTTTTGAGATCTTATTAAAATAAAAAACGGCATTAAGCCGAGGTTTTCCATAAAACGGCTTGGTTTTTATTTAATTACGATCTCAAAAATACTTGGAGAGAATTGTACGACATCTCAAATGTTTCACCTTGAGTCAAGGTATAGATTTTTTTTTTTTTTTTTAGCTAAAATAGGCAAAAGAAACGAATTTTCGAAACTTCATCCCACTGTAAAACTGTAAAATTACGTTTTGGATAAAACTTGTTGTCCCAAGATCATAGCAAAATCGCATAGGAAACATTTTTTTAAGCATATTAACCCATTGTATGCTGTTCTTGTGGGTCTGTTTGACCCTTTTCCCCAAAAGAAAACGAGTTACAATGGGTTAAAATATTATACAAAATTTCATTACGGTCACCAAAGTAAAGAAATTCTTAGAACATAAGAATAATACGTTAAAAAATTTAATCAACATCAAATGTGTGAGGTCTTTGTTGATATTGACGACTTTTTGGCCTTCGAGGTGAAGTTTCGAGTTTTTAATGATCGGCAATTGTAAGTGAAATTTGATACCAAATATTTGTGTGGTACATATTGATCCATTATTCCCTTGTAATTTTTGTACCTTTTTGAGAAATGGTCACAAAATAACCCATTTGTGGGGGATCTAGAGGGTTAAAGTTTTCTACAAAAATATTCCGCTTAACCCTTTCAGGACCGTAAGGAATTGGGAGCTTATGCAACCATGTTAGCTATTTACAATGGTCTATTGGGCGTTCAGAAAACATATTTTAAAATAAAAATTCAAAAAATTTTAACGGATTTTCTGGGACATATGTATCCCTATGGTCGTTAAGAGAGACTTTTCCCCATACATTTTTATATGGGGAAAATATGCCCTTATTTCAAAGGGTGATAACTCGGAAAGTAAGGGTCCAATTTAAAGGTATGGTTTAATATGTAAGATTAGGGCTATTTGATGCCATCAGAAGAATTAAAATAAACCATTTCCTGGAACTACACCTCAAGATTGAAAACAGCGCTTTCTCAGCTTCGAGCACGGATATCTCGAAATCCTGAAGTATATGAGCAATTCTGGCCTCGGATTTGAATTCAGTGTCAAAAAGTACGTTATAGTACATATGTCTACTAACAGGTTCATTAAATTTTTTTTATTTTGATTGCCTGTGAAATTAGTAAAATTGTAGTACAAAAGTGAGTTGAAAAGTTACTCTTTACGACCAAAGGGACACCGGTGTCCCATTTTGGACTTTATGATTTATCAATGTACTTAACTTAAATAATGGTTCAATTACTGTATAAAACAACAATTTATTTACATGTCAACAATTATTTCACACTATAATTTGATTAAAAACAATTAAACACCTCTAAATTCTGCTGTAAATTATAGCAATAGTTCACCACACAAGCTGTCACATTAGAATGATCATACAAAAGTAACGGTGCTTCTGATGGTGTTGCCAGATTTAATAGGAATGAAAGAAGCGTTTAGGAACTGATAAATGTCAAATTTACATATATCGGTTTCTTACTTATTTAAATATAATTTATTTTTGTCTTGGAACGCATATGACCCTATGGTCCTGAAAGGGTGAGTATTCTGCAAAATTCTTCTGAAGACATGATATACTTCAGATGTAAGGATCGTGAAATTTAGTGAGTCGGTTCAACACATGAATAAAAAACGAATCTGATGTTAGATTTTTTTTGAGGTCACTGATTACGAATGTGATATAAAATTTTTTAAAAACAAAATGGCGGACTCGAAATGGCAAAAATAAAACATTCACGATTTAAAAATTTATTTCAAAACTTTAAATTTGACTGAGCTGCGTTCAACGGTAAATTGATGCTCTATAAAATCGGGCCTTATATTCTGTCACCTTGTGGTATTAGCTGTACCATAAAGTACATGTTTTATCATTTCAGACGAACATCATAAATTTACACTTGGAAAGATTTTTGAGTTAAATCATCCAAAAGGCGCTTCAGAAAAAATCGCGTCAAACAACAAAAGGCAAACAGAAGGCACCTCAATTTTTTTATATTTGTTTGAAAAGGTTGCAATCTTCTTAAATCCAAAAACTCTAGGTGGTATGACTTAGTTCTGGGCTTTTTTCATAACCATTGCAAACTGATTTTGTGAAATAATTTGATTTTAAGTTAATCACAATTATTGAAAATTATAAATTATTGCAAGTTTTGAATTTAGAGGTTTGATAGTATTTTCTTTTGCAAAGAGATTCCTTATTCGAACATTCAAATCGGTTCAGTTTTACAGCAACCACACAATTTTTACAGTGAACACTTAATTTTTACTTTCAACTCACAGAATTTTGAGTCTGAGAAGCGTACTTTTCGAGAGATCTCAAGAGCGTTGTAGGAATACCTGGATCTTTCTTATCGATTTTTTGAGGTCTATGAACATCAGTTAGTCAATGTATGTATGTATGTATGTATGTATGTATTCTCCTTTAACTCCTAGGAGGAGCATAGGGCCAATATGAAATCTCTCCATTTGTCACGATCCCTTGCGATGACTTTGATCTCTTGCCACGATTTTCCCGATTCTTGGATTTCCTTTTCCAACGACCTTTTCCATTTGGTTTTGGGTCTACCACGTCCTCTACTGCCTTGTGGATTCCACTCAAGAACCTGGCGACAAACTACGCTATGTGGTTTCCAGAGAGTGTGACCAATCCATCTCCATTTACGCAGCTTGACCTCATTTGCTATAGTATTCTGACTGCATTTTCGATGTAGCTCGGCATTTGATATAGTGCGAGGCCACCAAACCTTTAGTATACACCTTAAGCATTTGTTGACGAATACTTGCAGCTTGTTCGTTAGTTGTTCAGTAACAAGCCATGTTTCGCTCCCATATAACTAAACCGATTTCACATTCGAATCAAAAATGCGTACTCTCGTTTTGGTGGATATAATATATGAAGACCATATTTTGTTCAGTTGAGCAAACGCGCCTTTTGCTTTTGCTATTCTTGAGCTGATATCCTCTTTTGCTCCACCATCCATGGAGATAATGCTGCCTAAATACGTGAAGCTTTCGACGTTTTCGATGTCATCACTGCCAGCTCTAAATGTGATGTCATTCCGGTTTGCCTTTAGCTTCATGCTTTTAGTCTTGGATACGTTGATTTTCAGGCCGGCCTTTTGTGATTCCAAGACAAGGTCTTCAATTTTGTTTTGCATATCTGAATGTTTGGACGATAAGAGGCAGATGTCGTCAGCGTAGTCGAGGTCTTCTAAATGTTCAGTAAAGTTCCATTGGATACCTCTTTTGGCCTTATTAAGAGCTTTATCTAGGATATCATCAAGAACAATAAGGAAGAGAGATGGTGATAGTAAATACCCCTGCCGTACGCCTGAATTAGTGGTGAATGTCGGTGATAACAACCCGTTGTGGAACACTCTGCATTTAAAGCCTTCATATTGTGCACGTACTAAGTTAATGGCCTTTGCGGCAATACCTTTTCGTTGCAGTGACGCCTAGATGTTTTCTCGGGAAACACTGTCGAAGGCAGTGCTATAGTCAACGAAGACAAGTTGAAGTGCAGCACGCCACTCTCACGATTGTTCGACAATTATTCTGAGCGTGTTGATTTGATCCACGCATGATCGGTTTTGCCGGAATCCTGCTTGCTGCTTTCGAATGGCCGAATCAAGTTTTTCGCTTACCCTGCTCAGAAGCACTTTCGTCAGTACTTTTGATGGAACTGAGGACAGGGTGATGCCTCTATAGTTTCGTCACTCGCTTAGGTCACCTTTTTTCGGCAATTTGACTAACATGCCATGTAGCCAATCTTCTGGCAAACGCTCTTCACTTCAGATTTTGGTAAACAGAGGATGGAGAATTTTAGCTGATGTTATGGGGCATGCCTTTAGCAGTTCAGCTGTTATTTGATCTATACCAGCGGCCTTGTTGTTTTTCATGCTTTGGATAGCTTTCACTATTTCATCGATTGTAGGCGGTGGTGTTTGTATCTGACTGCGAGCCACTGCGGCAGTTGTAGTTGGTGATTCTGGTTGCAGGGATGTGGTAGACATGGGATTTAGTATATCACAAAAATACTCTTTCCATCTGTTTTGTTGGTCGTCCGCAGATGTTAAGAGATTTCTATTTTTGTCTTTGATAGGGCGGCTCTGTTGGAATTTTCTGCCTGATAATCTGCGGGTGATATCGTAAAGCTGCCTGAGATTTTGAGCATTTGCAGCGCTTCCAATTTCGCTCGCGAGGTCGTTATACATTCTTCTTTTGTCTTGTGTGCACGATCGCCTGACTTCTTTATTGAGAGAGTTAAAGACCTTTTCGGCGACGTTCTTTTGCGCTCTAGTTTTAGCGTCGTCTCTCAGTTTTTTTGCGCTTCTTCTTTTTTCGACAAGATCCCACGTTTCCTCGCTCATCCAGTGCTTCTTGTTCGAGAGTCGAAACCCAAGTATTTTTTCACTGGAGTTTAAGAACGCAGCCTTAGCGGCCCTCCATGATGTTTCAATACTTCCACCACAATCGAACGGAACTGTTTTAAGTTCTTCTACGAAAGATCTCCGTATCTCGTCGTTCTTAAGCTTAAGCACGTCGAATTTTTTTGCTACAGATTGTTCGCTGGGACGTTTATTAGCGGCAAGTTTTAGTCGAATGACCGCGACGAGGAGATGGTGGTCGGAGCCTATGTCAGCGGCCCTCTTTACTCGTACGTCCAGAAGACTCCCTCTCCATTTTCTGCTAATGCAGAAGTGGTCGATTTGGTTTTCAGTGATGTTGTCTGGAGACACCCAAGTAGCTTTATGGCATTTTTTGTGTGGGAATAGCGTACCTCCAACGACAAGACCCGCTGTATTACAGGCGTCAATGAGAAGCTCTCCATTGTCGTTTCTCGCACCCAAACCATGTCTTCCAATCACGTGCTCTAGGTTAAGGTTTTCTGAGCCTACTTGAACCAGTGTGTGAAGGTGTAATAAGTTTAAAAAAATTTTAAAAACTCAAACGCTGTCGTCTGTTCATTTGGTAAAGTTTTAGTTCAGTGGTTCTGATTTGATCCAACAAATGTGGCGTTTCATTTCCTGACACTAAAGCAATACGTATGTACGTACATAGCTTAAGAGCTATAAGTCATTATTTAAATATGCTTATACTAAGGTCTAATGCGAAGTCAAAAGAAACGTTTTTAATGATTTTTTTACTGATTTCATTTCGAAAGATTGGCGTTACAAGCGAAAGCAAAGAAATCCCTAAAAACTTCGACTTATCTCAAAATATTTTTTCATGTACATATGTGCATATATATATACATACTATATGTTCACACATACAATATAAGAACACTGTACGCAATAAAGCTGTGATAATACAATAACAGCAGGACCAACAAAAAAAAAAAAAACAAAAAAAAACCAATATGAAGGATACCAGCTAAAAGTTTTTTTCATTCTTCCGTTTTGTTTTTATTCTTTTGGTAGATTTTTGTAGCTGTCATTGTTGTTTTTATTGTTGTTGTTGTTGTTCCTGTAACTCTTCGGAAAAGCGCCAGTTCGCACTTTAAGATAGCAACCGATGATGATGACGACTACCACTACATAGCAGCCTCAAAGTCACATATGAGGCAGCGTCAGGAAACGCAGCAGCAGCAGCAGCATCAGAATAAAACCAAACCAAAAGTATTTGTAAAATGTTTGGTTGCTTAGAGTTTAGAGAAGAAGGTGGAGAGAGCGATAGAGAGAAGGGGACAAGCAACTTTAAGGAAGATGAAGTAGTACAAAGTTCCAAGATGTTTACGCACGGCATGCAGAGAAGGTCACACAAATAGTGAGCCAGGAACTAAGAAGCATCCAGCAGAAATAAAGTAAAATGAAAATAAATGAAAAAACTAAAAGAAAATGAAGAAGAAGAAGCAAACATACTTGAGCAAAACTTTAATGAAAAACCAAAAAACTTTTGTGTTGATAAAAGCAAGCGCCACGGCCACCGACGACTGCCTGCCTGCCAGCCTACATGATGTTGAGAGACGTTGAGCCTGTGCCCTTCTCCTTCATTCGAAGAAAAAGAGGAAAACTCGCATTTTTCACTTAAGTTACTTTTGTTGGTGTTGGTGTGTTGCTGTTGCTGATTTGATTTCAAGTTTTAACTTTTGTGAGAATCGTAAAAACAGGAGCAGCAGCAGCAACGGCATCACAGTGCAAACATTTTGTTCTACGATGAATGAATCTCACAAATGAAACTTTTGCATTCGGCGCTGGGTTGTGTTGTGTTGTTGTGTGAAGAAATGCTAAAATGTTTGTAGGCAACAAATACTTTCAAATGTACAAACACCAGCACACGTTCACTTAAACAAATACTGACACTCCCACACACATGCCTATACACATTCACACATTTATATTTATTTACTCAGCTGTTTGTTTGTGTAGTTACTTAAGTATTTATATACTGACATAATTAAATTTTTGTCTTTACTGCGCTATAAAAATACAAGAATCTGTTTTGTGTAGAAATAGTGAAAAAAAAAAACTTTTTTGTGTTAAATATTTAAAAACCAAAACTTTTAAGTGACAACCAAAGTTTTTATACAAATGTAAATAAAATTGTCGAAAAACAGTGCGAACTTTGTTTCGCAAGATGTGGAAATCTCTCAAAATTCTTTGACTTTCTCCACATATTTCAATTTGTTTAAAATTTGTTTTTATCAAAATTCTTCGACTACTCAGAATTTTGCAACTTTTTCCGCTAATTTAGATTTTATCAAAACTCTACGATTTTATCAAAACTCTTCGATTTTATCAAAACTCTTCGCTTTTATAAAAACTCTTCGATTTTATCAAACTTTTTTACATGTTCAAAATTTTTCGACTTTTGCTACATATTTTGATTTTATTAAAATTTTGTTCAATACATTATGACTTTTTCCACAGATTTTGATCCAATCTAAGTTTTTCGACTTTTTAACATTTTTCGACTTCTTAACATTTTTCGATTTCGCCAAAATTCATCGAATTTTTCACACTTTCCACAATAATTTATCAAAAATTTTTTCACATATTTTGATTTTATCGAAATTCTTCAACTTTCTCAACATTTTTAGACTTTTTCACATTTTTTTGTTTAATCAAAATTTTTAGATTTTTTCAATGAAAAAACGTGCAAAAGCCTCGAAAACCTCGTAAACTCGTAATAGTTGTTAAAGTCAATACGAACTTTGACAGTTTAACGAGCTTACGAGGTTTTTGAGGCTTTTGCACCTTTAAGGGAATACACAAAATATATTAAAATTTTTTTCACAAATTCCGATCTTATCAAAATTCGTTGACTTTTTCAATGGGAGAAATTAAAGTTAAATTTAAATTTTATTTCCTAATTTTCTGATTGCATCTTCAAACATCCGAGGCTGTGCACGTCCAAAAGAAACATTGTTGTTGTTTTTTGTTTGTTTGCATTTGTTTTATTAAATTCGTTAACAAAAGCACTGAAGATATCAACATGTTGTTCTAAGTAAATACAAGGTACATGGGCATTTCCGAGGTGACGAACGTGACCGTCGCGACGTACACATTTAAAGTGCAAAACAAGTGGAATTAAAACATATTTTTATATAGTTTTTGTGACAACTTTAATAGCTGTCGATGTCCTGGCTCCAAGATACACGCAAAAAAAGACACAAAATGTACGTGACAAAAATATAAGTAGTTTTCGTGCCTATTCAAAGAAAGTCAGAATTTAGCAAAGCAAGTCAGAATTTTTTAGTGCGAATCACCTTAGAATATAATGCAATAATGTTACTTTATAATGTATTTTGTTCGATTCATTTATCTTCTGTACTTTTCTTTGTTTTGATCATAATCTGAATCGATACGTGACAATATGAACGTGACATTCTTTCCACCATACAAATTTTAAATTAAAAATCTTTCAACAAACCAGGATTTCCCAGTGAATGTTGGATCACATTATCTTGTTAAGTTGAAGTGGCATCACCAATTTTTCGAAAGGATTTCATTTGTCCCTATCCATTTTACATGTGTAACAAATCTCATAAATTACACTGTACTAGTTTTTGGGACCTTTTTTTTTTTTTGGTACGGGAAATTCAGTGATGCTAACCGTTTGGCTGTATTGGTTCATCAACCCATACAAAAAGTTCAATTTAAAATCTAGTCTAGAAAGAGGTGTTTTTCATACAAAACTCCTGATAAATCAATGATTTTTCTTCAAAAGTATATTTTTCAGTGCATCGAATGGCTAACTTTTTAATCAATTTATTGGATATTTTTTTTACTTTAACATTAATTTCTTCCGAATTTTCATAAAATTTTATATTTTGTTCATAGAACTGTCATTTGTCATGCGATTTTGTTCTGAAGAGGCTTGAAAATTTTTGCTGTAAAATATTGTTATTGGTAAGAATAATAAAATTTTAAATTTCTTGTTTTTCGGTCCGGAAATAGCTATTGTATGTTGTTGCGAGATATCCATTTTTTAAAGGCTTATAACCTGGGATGTGGTGATCCAATTGGAAAATAGTTAAAGTACGGCTTGTTAAAGGTAATTTTTGCTATCCGTAGTCAATAACGAAAATTAATTTTACTATTTGCTGTTTTTGTCATAAAGTTTTTAGTAGACCTCAAAACAATGATTTTTTCACTTTTATGCAAGGATTACACAGGTTTACAAAAAAAAAAAAAATGTCATGGCGTTTCGACCAGACTATGTGTTTCCTAGGGACTTGACGTCCTGAATTCGAATCCAGGGTCCGTTTTTTTCCAGAACGTCTAGAAAAAAGATTTCAAGGTCATATTGAGGTCAATATGGGGTTCATATGTCGTTTAGTGATAAATTCGCTAAAATTCTGAAACTAATTTTTTATCATTGAGTTCTTAAATCTAAAAAAGAATATGTGATCAAAAAGTATATCTCGGACCTAGTTTCTGAGGTATAGCCATCGGAACATCCGGATATATTGTATCTTTTATGAAAACCGCTATAAGTTGGGAACCCATGAATGGATTTGGAAAATATTGGTGTCATATTGAGGTCTACTTTTTGATCACATATTCTTTTTAAGACCTAAGAACTCAATGATAAAAAATTAGTTTCAGAATTTTAGCGAATTTATCACTAAACGACACAAGACCTCCATATGACCTTGAAATATTTTTTCTCAGACGTTCTGGAAAAAAACGGACCCCGGATTCGGATTCAGGACGTCAAAGTCCCTAGGTAACACATAGTCTGGTCAAAACGCCATGACATTTTTTTTTTTTTTGTAACCTGTGCAATTTAGCTTCCTGACGTGATAGAAAAAACCAAGATCATATTCGTAATAAGTAGATCTCGATTTATTATAAATTGCTATGAAGACTGAAAATGGAAAACCATATTTAGGCTGGGCCGGGGTATGGGCTTAAAAACATGGACGACCGCAGATCCTGACAGCATCCACTTTCTTGTTACTTGTTGGCAGAATTATGAGAATCTCAGCTCAGCTTTCGGTACTTATATTTTGCATGCTCAAGTCCGTCTAGCTCCCATTGTATAAGAAAACTCGGTGAAAATTAACGTTAAAGTTAAGAAGTATCCGATAAATTGATAAAAAAATTAGCAACTCCATTGCCAGTTAATACATCCTGAACAGAAAAATATACTTTTGATGAAAAATCAATGATTTATCACAATTTGATTAGAGATTCTTTATGACAAACACCACTTTCTAGAAGAAATTTTGATTTGAACTTTTTGTATGGGGCAAAGGACCAGTCCAGCAAAATGGTTAACACCACTGAATTCTCCATGTCCGAATTAGGTAAGAATGACCTATTTCCCGTCAGACCAAATTATCAACTCGTACAGTGTTACGAATTTATTTTTTTAGAGGCGTGGCATCGCCCAATTTCCCAGGGAACATTATTTGTTCCGATGCTCTGTATACGCGTATCAGATCTCATTCATGTGCGATAAATATTTTTGGAGATATGATGTTTTAATATTTTGGCTCACGGTGGAACTTTTGGCGGAAATGCCGATATATAACTTTTCAAAGAATTTTGGAAATCGCAAACTTGAAACTTGGACTGTCAACTTCTTCAAATACATATAGCAAATCTATACAAGGATGGCAAAACTAGTTTTCGAGCATTTTTTGTGAAATTGAGTTATATAGTGCAAGATATTGTTCTCGGTAAGATCTTCAAGCTGGCAAAACCAGATTTGAGCTAGAACTTGAAGTTCCTTAGAAAACCAACTTGAAAAACCAAAAATTGTGATTTTTTCATATCAACTTAAAATTTAAATTCGCTCTCCTGAAAAATTATGAAAACATGTGATACCTTGTTTTGCCACATTTGCACAGAGATATTCATAGAAAAATAAGAATTTTAAAAGTACATTATCATCATTAAGATATTCATTCGGTTATTTGAAAGATCTTACCTAAAAGTATGTATATATCTGCACTTAAATCTTAAAATTGCAAATAAAGAGGACTTAAAGCTTTCTATATAAACTAAGTAAGTGCTTTTTGGAAAATCATTAGGAATGTAATTATCAAAAGTCCTTGTTTTATAATCTACATCAGTTGTACTCAGTAGATGAGATGCTTGAAAACTCTTCCGTTGAGTAACCAGCTCAATAAGCAGATCTCTATTCCTAACGAATTATCATCACTTCTGCAGTTTGTTTGTTTCAACCTGACTAACTTTGCAATGTTCCAAAGCATTAAAAATCTCATGATACTCCGTGAAATGTAATTGCACAATATACTGATGCAATGCACACCTTGTGCTTTTTTGTTGAAGCATGCGTTGAAAGTGGACGCAGCTTGCATTTAAAGCAAAAAAAAACATACACAGTCATTTGGCAACACACATACAGCTTGACTTCATTTAATAACAACAACTTTTATTACTTTGTGTGTGTGTGTGTGTACTTCTAATCAGCTGCATAGAACTTTATGTCTATCCAAGTATCTCAGAACAAAATCTGTTTTATTTTGCTCAACAACTTGAGCAGCCCCATTACCTCATATTGCTGCAGCAATTGCGAGTAGCCAAAGTTTTGTGTTGTTTCACCCGCCGCCACCGCTCAGCCCCCTTTTACTTTTGACCATGTGCGTAGAAGCATAAAACTTAATTACAACCAAGAGATGCAGCGCGGCTGATTGTGGCACTTGAATTGGTATCATTCGTGCGGCAAGAAGATGAAATTAAAATGTGGCACAAAAGTGGCGAACGGCAAATAGCAAATGGTGAATATTGGTGGTGGTGGTGGTGGCAAGTGGCGAGTAGCTCAAATGCAATTTTGTCATGTTAAGCTGATGCTGCTACACAACAGTTGGTGAGCTGAGCGGAGTATGGCAAGGAATTTGGGTGCACTGTGAGCGCTGGGTTGGTCAGCGGTGATTGGAAGGGGGGGAGTACGCGTAGTGAGAGCCATTGCAGCTGTTGAAACATTTAAAAATCTGTCGGTCTGTCTGTTTGTCAGCTGGTTTGTTAGTCTATCCATCTGAGTGTCTGTCTCTGTTCGTCTCTCCTGTGGGGGTATGAAAGCAAGCGAAATTATCTCAAGAAGAGATTAAATATTAAATTAATTTTTCTCTATTCATTTAGATGAGGTTTCACACAAAACCAGCCACCCAGCCAGCGAAGAGAATGTGGTGTTTGTACAAGATGGCAGGCGATTGTTGGAAAATTAATGCGAAAAGCAAAATAGTTGGTTTCATTTTATTGCAACAGAGAAGTCTTAAAAACCAGAGACAAGTTTTGAAGTTTCATAAAAATTAATTCAGTACTGAGATTTAATTTCTATTTGCTTTTTTAGTTGGACTAGTTTGGTATCATAACTTTTGTAATGTTATTTCAGAAAAAGAGTGAGGATTCTTGTTAAGCTAATGATTTTAACATTAAAATGTTTTCAGTCTTAAACCGTTAATCAATATGAGAAAAAATATTTCAAGCATTCCTATCATTCTTCAAAAAAGTTTTCGACCAAAAAAATCACAAAAATTAGATTAAATCAAAAATTAAACTGCTTATGATCATAATTGCTGAGCAGATGTGAAAGTAAATTAAAAGAGCTTTAAGATGAGGTACATATCATTAGTAAAATCAGTGATATACTATCACTGTCACAATGTGTGATATAAGGCTCATATGAAAGGTACATTCGAATACACTAACATTTGCTTCGACACTTGTGTCACACGTCCTTTTTAAAAGATTGTATTACTCAAAACAGTTTCAAAACGACAAAAGCCATGCCTACTATTACCAATAAGTTCCCTATTGTATCAAATATGACCATAGCTGCTGAGCCAAAATTGTTATACTCATAATTATCTATAATATGAGATACATATTACTTTTGAAATCGATGATATATCACTGAGTGATAGTGATATATCACTGGTTGACAACAGTGATATGTATCTCATTTAAAAGGAATTTTTCAGTGCAGAAACCTTTTCACAAGTAGCAAATTAATATCTACCACACAACAAGCGCTATAAGTCTAAATATGGATTTTCAACCTTGTCACAGAAAAAAAAGTTGCAGAACAAATTATTTTCATTTTTGTCATTAAAAAAATGTAAACACTATTACAACTAAAACTCGAACGAAAGTCAAAACTTCAATTTAAATTTCATTATTTCTTTCCATAAACTACTCTAACACATACACTAGTATCACTTTCTTGATCCCTTTCGCGTAACAAAAAGTGCAACACTAAACATAACTTGGATTTTTGCTTAAAACCTTTGCATGCATGAAAAACTACAGCGGCTTAACAAGAATTTTCTTTTTTCTTGCTTAGCACGACCTCTAAAAGTCACCGCTCCAATACTACATAACATTCGCTTGAATAATCCTTGAAAATTTAAAATTTTACTTTACATAATACAGCACAAAGTTGCTGACTAAAACCACCGCATACGTGCTAGGAGATAGAAACAGAGAAAATGATGGATCCTTGTGGCACGCACTTCATTTCGATCCCTCATCTACCGACCGACCGCGTATGCAAAAAAACTTCTGTTACAGTGACAACATGTGGCAGCAGAAACCGCAGCAGCAGCATCAGGATTCCCCCCTCAAACCAATTCATTTGAAATTGCCGTGTTGCGGTTTTTTCTCTAGATATTGTTGACATTTTAGTCTAAAATGAATTTCGAGTGATTTGTTTGGATGAATTGAAATTTCTGCTCTTCGTCATTTCGATTGCGGATATGGGGACATGGGGTCTTTTCAATCTACTTTGGGTGCATTTGATTTTTATGTCATGTAGGGTGGAGGTTTTTTTATCTCCCTTTTAAAATTTTCAAGAGTAACATATTCAAGGATATGCGCATAGTCTTTGTTTCATACAATCTCTATGATCTCTCGTACATAAAGTGCTGTCTGCTGTACAAAATCAAAGTTTAATGGTTACAACGCAAAAGTGCTTTTGTATTGGTTTTTAATTAAATTGCTGTGATATCTTCGCCGAATGAGTATTTGTAGCAATTGTTTGTGCTTGATTGCACTGAAAAAAATAAAACAATAAAATTTTATCTTCAATTTCGAAGTCTACACTTTTAAATGGAAGAAGGTTATGCAGTGGAGAAGCGCAAGAAAGTTCGTAATATCACTGAAGACTTGAAAAAGACAATGGTTAGTAAAATATCTCTCACTGGTTTCTCTAACTAACACAAACCTCCATCACCAAGTCTTTAAGCCAATATTATAAATATTTTCTAATAATCCTGATTCCAAATAACAATCAGCTTGTACTGAGCCCTTAGCGTTCAGTCTGATTGCTGATCTTATTTCTTATTTTTATCGATGAAAAAGGATCAACATAATCCATTTCTTTGTGGAAAATAGTAGCAATTGCCAATCACATTTCTTCAAAATTGGTGAAGAGTTTGGAATTTTTGAAAAAAGTCTGAACGACTCGAATAAAATTCAAGATAAGTAAGACTGATACTCGTACTCTGTATACCAAAACGAGTAAGTGACTAAAAATAACTAAAACAACAGCCGATTGAAACATTTTAATGAGAATTGGCATCGGCTATAGCATTCATTTGAACTTAAATATACGTATAAGCAATTAGAAGTAAGTCATTCACTTCTTTGGACGTACAAAACGAGGGGATTAGTTTCATAACTTGTCGGAACAACTTCATTCTGTGAGCCCAATGAAGTTTTATGAAATACTGGGACGAGCTAGGATATTCATGACAATGGTTTCTAATCAAAGAACAATACATTTACTTAGGCTTATCAGGTTAGGGAACATCATTCCATGTTAATATTAATTCAGGATAACATACATATATAAATTCTATAATGAAAAACATGAAACAGCAGAAAGAATATGTGTATTTTATGTCACTGAAAAGGCGCGTTTGCTCAACTGAACAAAATATGGTCTTCATCCGTTATATCCACCAAAACGAGAGTGCGCATTTTTGATTCGAATGTGAAATCGGTTTTGTTATATGGGTGCGAAACATGGCTTGTTACTGAACAACTAACAAACAAGCTGCAAGTATTCGTCAACAAATGCTTAAGGCGTATATTAAAGGTTTGGTGGCCTCGCACTATATCAAATGCCGAGCTACATCAAAAATGCAAACAGAAGGCTATAGCAAACGAGATCAAGCTGCGCAAATGGGGATGGATTGGTCACACTCTCCGGAAACCACACAGCGAAGTTTGTCGCCAGGCCCTTGAGTGGAATCCACAAGGCAGTAGAGGACGTGGTAGACCCAAAACCAACTGGAAAAGGTCGTTGGAAAAGGAAATCCAAGAATCGGGAAAATCGTGGCAAGAGATCAAAGTCATCGCAAGGGATCGTGACAAATGGAGAGATTTCATATTGGCCCTATGCTCCTCCTAGGAGTTAAAGGAGAATACATACATACATACATGTCACTGAAATGATATCACAAGGCCCAGACATCGTAATTTCTTAATAGCCTACTTATCTACTTTTGAAGAAGTTGTTCTACATCCAAAGATATACTGACATTTATTAATTTATTAATGATAAATGACTTGAACTGGCAAAAAATAACACTTGGTACAAACCATTTCAAAACGATCAAGATTTTTTTTATGGCATTCGATTTGGCTGAAAATTGGCATAAGTAATAGTAGCATAGTGAGAAAAATTACTACTAAATATTTGTTCAAAATTTAAAAAAATGGCGGAGATATGGGACTTTGAAATTTTTAGGTTAGTTTTTTTTGAGAAGCTATAACTTTAGTTGCATTTATCCAATTCTCAATTTGATGGTGTCAAATGATTTGGCTTGAAACAGGCTTTACAATAAAAACTAGCAAAAATTTTTTTTAATTTTTTTTATATTGCTTACACTGAAAAAAAAAATTCAAATTGAGTTTCCCAGAATATGTCCTTTTTAATGTTTTTTATTTTTCTTACAAAAAAAGCTACAGGTGTAACTTACCAGTTCTCCAAAAATTGGAGTGGGCCTGCCAGTGGTTCTCCAGAAAAACAATAAAATGTAGCATCTTCCCCAATTTTTCAGTACATTTTTTTGATTTTAAATTTTTATTAAATAAAATTTTCAAATGCTGAAAATAGTTTATTGACTGTTTTTTTGCTTGTGTAGTACTAATATAAGTACCAACGCACTT